>OZ023268.1:65200958-65350958 GCA_964006375.1 Tillus elongatus
GTTTATTTCTCCAAAACCACTGTAGCTATCTGAATGAAACTGAGACGGCAAGACGGTGAAAGTTATTTAAACTAGTACATATGCTACTGATAAAAAAGTGCGGACAGCTTCACTTAGGGCAGTGTGTATGTGCTATAACTGCAACAATTTGACTTTTTGTCTTTTATTAGCACAATTATGTTTAGCGCCTGTTGAGAGTTACTTTTTGGTATTTTGTCGATTTCGATCTCTTTTATGAGATAAATGCAATTATATTGTGTTAGGTAGTGTATTGAATATGTCATGGGCTGAATAAAAATAATCAGGGTGTTATTGTCATTTACTTGTCAAAGTGACAGATGCTGTTTATTGCTTAAAAATTCCCTTTTTTAATAATACCTTGGTTGAATTAACCGATGGTGAAGCAAGACAAAATGGAAGAGAAACATATCTGCAGATGTTTAAGTGAAACCAGTGCCTTAAAACGTTTAAAATCTAATTCTAGACCCTGAGGAACTGTTCCAAGTTGAAGAGTCAGTTCTCAATTCAGTGGAATGTTACCCCACTACAAGTACCAGAATTGTTTCTGACAAAATAAATATTATTAACACATCACCTGCACCTACACAGAATCTGGCAAGAGCAACAATTAAAACCATACCACTACACACATGTTCAAGAACTTTTACCAAGAGATTATGGGCCTAGACAAGAATTTTGCTATCGGTTTTTAAATAAGTTGGAAAACGAGCAAAATTTCTCTCGTGTTCTTTTTACAGACGAAGCATCATTTACAAGAAAGGGAATTATAAATTTCTATAACTTGCATAACTGGCCTGAGGAAAATCTCCATTTACTAAGAGTAGCAGACTCACAGTATCAGTTTTCTGTAAATATTTGAGCTGGTATTATTGGAATTAAAATTATTAGTTCCGTTATAGGAATAGATAGATTAATACAATTTCCCTTAAGTAAAAGTAGATATAGCAAAGAATTAGAGTACATTAAGAACATGGCTAAATATAAAGGATTATCCGTTTGCTTAGTGATACAATTAATTAATAGACAGAGAACAAAGAAAATGTTAGCGAGATCCACGACATTCAGGAAAGATAAAATATAAAAAAGTTTGTCTGCTTACCATTTGAACTGCGAATCACAAGGGGCCTTAAGAGCATTTTTAAGAAAGTTGATTTGCATCTAACTTTTTGGACAAAAAATAATTTAAAAAATTTGTTAGGTATAATACAAAAGATAAGAATAAAGTCACTGAAATGTCAGTATCTCTGAGATAAGTTGTAAAGATTATAGTCTTAAATATGTTGGATAGACTAGAACCATTGAAACCAGATTTAAGGAAGATCTGTCACAGTTAAGATATAGTAGTGTAGACAAATATGTGTGGCTCAACATATTTGGGATAATAATCACCACATAGATAAAGAAAACCTGAAGCTTATCAAAAATGTTAGACAACCAGTGAAATTATATGCCTATGAGAGTATTCATATTTTTAAAGCCATAAACAATAAAATTTGCATAAACTGTGCCCCACCACTGGTTAATAGCTTGCTATTCACTTTGCACATTTGATGTAAAAGATATTCCCAAACACGATAGGTGCAGTTCTAACAAGTTTTTAAAAAGGGCTTCTGGCAATTAAATAATAGAAGCAGAAAGCTGGCCTGTGATTCCTCCCTCTCTAGGTTATTGGTCTTTTACCTAACATGTAGTATAAATATAATGTGAAGTAAAGTAGTTTAAAATTTTTCATCATCTGATGATGCTAACTTTGTTAGTGAACCGACTCTTTAAAAGATGTGTTGTGGTGATCTGGGTTTTTCCAAGTGTACTTATCAGTGCTCATCACATGTCCATTAGTCATTTAATTTAATGTAACTATATGAGGGAAATCACTTACCCATTGATAAATCACGTGCAGCTCCTGCAGCACCGAATGGTGATATTCCAAAAGGTGATGCGGCTCCGCTGGCAAACCCAGCACCATACCTCGTAAAAGGTGATATGGGGCTACCTATATAAGGAGATTTGGCTAATTAAAAAAGAGGTATAACACCTTAATTGCTCCATTGATTTACCTAGATGAGAGGGTGGTGCAGTAAACATAGAACTTGGATGAGGTTGGTCAAAGGTAGGTGGTCTGTGTGCCGACAGTGGTGGTGGAAATCCGGACAGTTCATGAGGTCGTGTTGAATGCACACTTGGTGAGAACAGGTGAGTAGGTGGTCTCAAAAGTTCTGCTTTAGGAGTTGTACATTTCGCTTCACCATTTTTTTGCTGGTGGTGGTAGATTTCCCATGCGACTCTTACATGCATAGCATTCCATTTTCCTGTTTTCTGGACAATAAATAAATAAAAATATAATAGAGGTTCAACACTGAAACATAGTAAATTTTATTTGGCATACAGTACTACATTCATTAGTTTTAACATAACCTTAATAAAAGAATTTATGGAGCATCAAGTGAAAAATAGCTTAATGCTTATTATGGTTAATTCAGTTCAAAAGCAATGAATGAAATAATTATAAAGTATAAAACTATAAAACTCTACACGCAGCAAGTGCGCCATGGTAGCGAACTTTAAAAAAAATCATATACGCGTCTTTTTTACAAAGATTATATAGGCGCCAAGAAAAATAATATTTGTAATATTTAATAACACACAAATATTTTGGTCTTTGGCACACGCTTTTTTCTCAAATGGTTATAACTTTATTCCTTTCAACTCAAGGGATGTAAACATTTATAATATAAACCTGCATATCAAATTTGGTTGACATAACTTTGTTATATTTTCGGACACAAAAGTTTCTAAAGAAAACACAAAATTTTCCTGGAAAAACTGGTCCGATTTTCCTCGCAGCACATTTATTCACGCCACTTAAAAAAGGAAGGCTTACAAAATTTCATCAAACAACCCAATTTTTATATAGGGTCACTCATCGTCGATGGTAGGTTAGACGTTAATGGCGAACGTAACATAGGATTATATTGAAAATTTAGTTTCTTGAGTAATTAGTTCTGCTCTATCTATCTAAAATATTTTTAGTGCTGCGGCGTTTGACAATTACTGCATCAATAATAAAACGTTTTCGTATTCATTAACGAAAATTTTATTTGAAAAGAACCAAAATGGAAAGCAATACATATTCAAATTAAGTTTTAATGCAAGTGTTTATTCTTCATACTAAGTGTTCCTCAAGTTTTATATTTAATTCAGTTGTTGGCTTCTGTTGAAGTGTCAAATTGACACGAAATACATGGTATATACAAGAACTTACTTTTCTTACTTCCTGTGCCCATAAAGTATGAGGTCGAATGCCCTGAAATAAAATTATATATATATATATATATATATATATATATATATATATATATATATATATATATATATATATATATATATATATATATATATAACCGTCCTGGTATATTGGCAATTAATTTTTATTGTTGATCATTTTAAACCTTTCGACAAATAATTTACTTCTATTTCGCAAGTGTAATGCTAGAGAAAAATGGTATCTTTGTATTCATGTGCCCTGTTATAAAATTATTATTCCACTACATCCAATAAGGCAGAGGCTCAATTCAGATGCTTTTTAAATATATTAATGACATTCTAAGCAGGGTAAAATAATCACTTGTAATCATTTGACATGTCCTCAGTGACAAGAAGCCAAATTTTTTGTAGAGATGATATGGTTTTTCTCATATGGACTCTTATTAATTGGTCTTAATATAACTGAGCTAATGGGCTCCAAGTGTAAATAATAATACATATCTCATACAAAACTGGCACTATGTCTGTCATTAGGGGTGTTGTGTATCTGTCTCAAGGCTTTAAAGCTTTTTGTAATAATGATAATGAGTTAAGTATCTACAGCTCGTGGTAGCGTTGTATTCTTGATTCTCCTGAGTTGAACATCTTAACAGAGAAACAATAAAAATAGTCAATACAATGCGAATGCTTGCTATGTATTTGTAAACTCCAATTTTTGTTTCGAATATGCTATTTAATTATAATTAGGTTGGCGCTATGCAATTTGAGTCTTGTGAAATTATAGGTATTTCTCTGTAAAAGGACGCATCATTCGTTACTGTTAAAGAACATTTTTCACTTATGTGCATTTTTCCAAGCAAAGTAATTAATTGAAAATGTCTGTTTTTTATTCAAACGTCGACAAAAAAAGTAATTGATTAGAACATTTATTATTTTATTCAGACCTTATTAGTCAAGCAATTAATTTAAAAAATCATCTTCATATTTACAATTTGCAGATCAAGTAAGTAATTAGAACATTTATTTTATTTACCATTTTCCAGTCGAGGCTTATTTTGCACAATCTTTCGATTTTTATTAACTATGATTATTTTCTAAGCAAATAAACATAATCTTTGCACGTTTGTTTGCCTAGAAGTCTCTTGGCTAAATTAATTTCACGTAGACCTGGAATATTGTGCAAAACGCAAATTAGGAAATTAACTTCTGGAATATTTAGTATTCACTAAAAAAAAATTCCATAACGGAATAATACTATGCGGCCTAAATATCAGCCATATAATAAACATATGCAACTTTAAACTCTCTGGCATAAGAATGCAGTCTATCGCATATTAGATGCAAACGAGTACATTAATAAATTGTGTATTTAGTATGTACCTACTTTTATGTAATTAACAAGTAGCTATGAGAATGTAGCTTATTTTTATAAATACGATTTGTAATGAAGGTCACCCATAGAGTCATGCACAGGTACACTCGAAAAATAAATAGCATAAAAGGAGTAATGGATTATTGAAATTGTCATTTAATAAAAAAATGTACTACAATGTTATTAGAAGCAGCCAGACAGTTGTTTTTTATGTGGGGCATGTGTTCAAGCCAAGCGAGCAGTCACGTAGGTCAATAAGGTCCATGACTGTGTACGTAGTTAATGTCTTTTCAACTGTAATAACTAGACCTGGAATTCCTGTTTCCCACGTGAGAGGGAGGAGTGAAATCATATAAAAGAACGTGAGCTGGCACTGAAAAGTTAAGACTTTGTTTGAACTGTCAGAGCTGCCTCACCTACGAATTTGTCTCCAGACTTATCGATTGTTTAGGCAGACTTTTTGAACGTCATTCTGCTAAAAGATCTCTACAGTTAGTAGGCAAAGTACCATTCGGCCACGATTCAATCCGAGCTGGTAGGTACTGCTACTGACCACTGTGGATGTCATGGAATTTCTTCTGGGGGTCATTTTGTCTACTGGGTGAACGGAGGAATTTATTTTCCATTCTGATCTGATTAGCGAACTAGACCTTAGACCTGTAGATCCCCCAAGCAGATTTTGCCTCACCAAGAATCAATCCGAGCGGGGGTCTGCTATATGATTCTTGCAGTGCAGTCGGCAGAGAGCTTACAGCTACGCCACGATTCAATCTGAGCGGAGCAAAGCCTGAAAACCGCCTGCTGTGGACATCAAAGGATCTCTTCTTGTGGCCAGGTGTATCGCTTAGGCTCAGTTGAGACAACATAGTTCCGCAAGTTAAAAATCTCCTTCAGAGACGAGGCACCGGGTGTAAGACTTGTCCGACAAAGCGCTAAAGTCTCTACTGTCCAGATACATCTTCTAAAAACGCCAGATAGAATGGCAGATGACGCAGCAAATGGCGAGTTTACATTTGTAAATTGATTTAAATCATTTAACGATTATTTCCACCCAGTTCCATCAAAATTTACCGTATCTGAACAAGGCTGTTTGTGAGCTTTATTGGTGTCAACAACGAAAAATGTACATAGAGTATAATGTTCTGCCTGCATTTATTTGCTCAGTCCAAAATATTGGAGTAATTTTCATAATTAACTTTGAACATGGCTTATCATGTCTAAAATAACACGGAGCACAAAAGTGTGTATTGCTTAAATAAACAGGAATTTTAAGGTTAATTATTAATACTTATCCCAGTTTAAAATATGAATGATTTTTTTTAAAATATGTACCTATCGTATTGGATGAAATTATTGTTGCATTTGAAGACTGGCATCTTGTCTCCATTTAACGAGTAAGAGTTACTGAAATAAATTGTGAAACAAAACTTGAAATTGAAAGTATGTGGTATGCACTAGACAGTTCGGGAAAAACAGAAGAGGGATTTAAAGAAAAAAAACTACTCCCACCTGTGTCTTGACAAGTCGTTTGAAATATCAGGTATCTCTGAGATAAGTTGTAAAGATTATGATCTTAAATATGTTGGGCTGACTAGAAGAACCATTGAAACCACATTTATGGAACATCTGGCACAGTTAAGATACAGTAGTATAGACAAATCATGTGTGGCTCAACATATTTGGGATAATAATCACCACATAGATCTTTATCTATGTGAAGCTTATCAAAAATGTTAGATAACGAGTGAAATTAGACGCCCATGAGAGTATTTATATCTTTAAAGCCATAAACAACAAATATTGCATAAATCATGCCCCACCACTGGTTAATAGCTTGCTATTCACTTGGCCCTTTGATGTAAAAGATATTCCGAAACTTGATAGGTGCAGTTATAACAGGTTTTTAAAAGGGGCTTCTGGCAATTAAATATAAAAGCAGAAAGCTGGCCTGTGATTCCTCCCTCTCTAGGTTATTGGTCTTTTACCTAACATGTAGTATAAATATAATGTGAAGTAGTTAAGTAGTTTAAAATTGTCATCATCTGATGATGCTAACTTTGTTAATGAACTGAGTCTTTAACAGGTTTTTAAAAAGGTCTGGCAATTAAATATAGAAGCAGAAAGCTGGCCTGTGATTCCTTCCTCTCTCAGGTTATTGGTTGCTTCCTTTGTATTATACATTCTATTGGGGGTCCGATATTAGGACAGCATGTAATAAAAAACAGATGTTCTACTTCTGACACTACAATAATAATGCATTATGTGGAAATTAGTTAAGACAGCCAATACTTATTTCTGAGAATTTTAATATCCCTTCCGATTCAGTAGGCGCAATCATAAAAAGTTAAAGTGCCTGTCAGTGCAATAAAAACTAAATGTTTTAAAAGAGATTTTAATAAAGATTTTCAAAAGCAGACAAATGTCTTTTTAAGAAAGAGGATATTGCAAAAAAATTGGGCATTCCACCAAAACACACTATCCACAATTCTGAAGAACCGTGACAAACTTGAAGAACCGTGACAAACTTGAACATGGCCTGAAGAAAAATTGTGTAATTACCTCCCGAAAAAGGATGAAGGCCTGTGTATAAGCTGATGTTGATGAAGCGATGTTACAGTGGATCAGTGCTGCCCGCGATCAAAATTTGCCATTATCTGGGCCAATTATTCGACAAAAAGCTGAAGAATTTGCATGAGATTTGGACACAACAATTTTTCAGTGAGCATAGAGTGGCTTAAGGTTTAGGTGATGTTAATGAACAATCAGAGACTGACTGGAATAATACTGTTTTACCGAATCAAATTAGTGAATACCATCCTAATGACATTTTTAATGCTGACGAAACCAGTCTTTTTTTTAAGTGTTTACCGGATTGACTTTTAAAAATGAAAAGTGTCACAGTGGAAAGTGTAGCAAAGAACGACTAACAATAATGCTTTAAACATGAGGGGGTCTGAAAAATTAAAGTTATTAGTGATTGGGAAGAGCAAAAATCCACGGTGTTTTAAGGGCATAAAATCGTTAGAAGTAAATTATGAAATCAACAGCAGGGCATGGATGACCAGTGACTTATACATGAAGTGGCTTGTCGAACTGAACAGAAAATTTGCACAACAGAATAAAACAAATTTGTTATTTGCTGACAACTTTCCAGCTCATCCAAAAAATATTAATAGTCTATCCCAAATAGATCTTGGATATTTTCCACCCAACATGACTTCAGTTTTGCAACCTATGGACCAGGGCATCATCCATAACCTTAAGAAGCACTACAGGAGAAGAATATTGCTTAAAGTAATACATGCCTTGTATGGAAAGTGGACAAGCTGTTAAAATTATAATTCTTGCCGCAATTACAGAACTGAACAGTTGTTGGTCAATAGATGTTATGGATGTTAATTGCACTTGTTGATATTAAATCCATACGTAAACATTTAATATACTTTATTATTTCACTAACTGAATAAACTATACATTTAACTATAAAACAATCACAGACAGCACATAACAGATAACTGACCGAGCGTGGAGAGACGTATCTTCACTGTGTCGGTTAGTAGCGAGGAGAGAGCGAGAGAGATCCCTGGTGTCTCTTATATAGTAGTTCTTGACAGCTTGCTGTCGAATAACGTAACGCAACGTTTTAGCTGTCAAGAGAAACATAGGGTAGTGTTGACTAAAACACTGCGGTCGGAACCACCGCCACATACTCCCCTCTCAGTGGCAACGCTATTAGTTCAAGTATCTTCGTGGAAATCGAACTCTACGTCCATGGCGTGTAGTTTGAACGGGAACGGGAACTTCACTGTCACTTTCAGTTTCACTGGGTGTTGGACTTTCACTGTCACTTTCAGTTTCACTAGGTGTTGGACTTTCACTGTCACTTTCAGTTTCACTAGGATGTCTCTGAGGGTGGAAAGTTGTCTGTTCGTTATCACAAAGAATGAATGCGGGTTTAAGACGGTCAACAGAAATTGTCTCTTCTCCGTGTGATTTCTTGATTTTGAAGACTTTGTCAGTTCGGGATAACACTTCAAAGGGGCCGTCATAAACTGGTTCGAGAGTTTTTCGCGGAATATCAATGCGAACAAAAACAAAAGGAGCTTCCATAAGCTTAGGATGGACAAATACCTTTTTTGCAGTATGGTGTTTAAAAGGTACTGGTCGAAGTTTCCTTATGTCTTCTTTCAGCTGAGATATAAGTGGTGGAACATCATGAGCTTGTGTGCTGTTGAAAAAGTCGGTGGGAAGTTTGATTGATTCTCCATAGACTATTTCAGCGGGTGTTGAGCGATATTCTGGAATTATGTACGATCTGAGTCCTAGTAACACAATTGGCAATTTAGCGACCCAGTTTTCGTCCATATGAGCTTTCAAGGCCTGTTTCAGAACTCTATGCCATCTCTCGATTACACCATTTGCTGCTGGGTGGTAAGCTGTGGTCTTGATGTGGTCTGCACCTAGTGTTTTAGTGAGGTGTGTGAAAAGGTGGCAATCGAATTGTTTACCTCTGTCTGTGGTGATGTATTGCGGAACACCGAAACGAGAGATCCAGCATGATAAAATAGTGTTCGCTACTGTTTCTGCTGTAATATCTGACAATGGAATTGCTTCGGGCCATCGAGAAAATCTGTCTATTATTGTTAACAGATAGCGTTGACCTTGTGATAGTGGTAATGGTCCCACAATGTCAACATTTATATGCGAGAATCTTCTCATGGCTGGGGTGTATTGTCCAATGGCACTGGAAGTGTGTCTCCATATCTTGACTTTCTGGCAGGGAATGCAAGTTTTAGACCAAAGAGATACATCGCGTTTCAATTTGGGCCAACAAAATCTATCCTGGACCAGATCGACTGAAGCTGATATGCCTGGGTGAGATAAATTGTGGATAGAATCGAAAATCTTTCGGCGAAATTTGAGCGGAATGAATGGGCGAAGTTTCTTTGAAGAAGAATCGCAAATAAGATTCATTCCGTTGTCAAGAGGCATGTTTTGAAATTTGTATGAGGAAGATTTAGACTGCAGAAGGTGTTTGAGTTCCTCACAAGATGACTGAGCTTGCGCAATTTCTTGGAGTGACACAGTGGAAGAAAGTGAAATTGTTTCAATGCGAGAACAATAGTCTGCGGGAATGTTTGTAGGACCTGGTATGTAGCGAATGTCTGTGGTAAATTGACCTAGGAAGTCTAAATGTCGTAGTTGCCTTGGAGATGCTTTATCGACGCGTTGTTCAAAAGCGTATGTCAAAGGTTTGTGGTCCGTATAAATGGTGAAATGGCGACCTTCTAGGGTATATCTAAAGTATTTAACTGCCTGATAAGCAGCTAGAAGTTCGCGATCGTAGGTGCTGTAAGATTTTTGGGCTGAAGTAAGCTTTTTAGAGTAGAAACCTAGGGGTTCTAGTGTTTGATCACGTAATTGTTGGAGGGAAGCGCCTACGGCATAATCAGAAGCATCGACATGGAGAATCAGTGGTAGCGAAGAAGACGGATGAGCTATTAGTGTAGCGTTTTTTAGTGCCTCTTTCAAACGTTCGAATGCTTCTCGAGTCTGAGGAGTCCACTCGATTTTACGTTTGTCGCGTTTTTTGGGATTCTGGCAGAGGTCGAATAGTGGTTGCTGAATTTCCGCAGCACGTGGAAGAGAACGACGGTAGAAATTTATGAGACCTAGAAATCTTCTGAGTTTTTCAATGGTATCGGGAAGAGGTAGGTCGGTAATAGCTTTGATGCGTTCAGGAAGTGGAAATAATCCAGATTTATTTACACGAAAACCTAAAAATGAAATTTCGGCCACTCCGAATTCACATTTAGATGAATTGATACGGATGCCGTTGTCTTGAAGTGTCTGAAAAAGTTTTGCTAGATGCTCTTGATGTTCTTTTTCAGAGGCTGATGCAACGAGAATATCGTCAAGATAGGAGTAGGCAAAGTCAAGATGTCTTAAAATTGAATGTAAATATCTTTGAAATGTTTGTGCTGAATTACGAAGGCCAAATGGGGTTTTAACAAATTCGAATAACCCAAATGGAGTTATGACTGCTGTTTTGGGAATATCTTGAGGTGCTACTGGGATGTGATGGAAAGCGCGAATGATATCTAATTTTGAAAAAATACGTTTGCCTTCTAACTGGGCATTAAAATCCTGCAAATTTGGAATGGGATATTTGTCTGGGATTGTTTTAGCGTTTAGTGCTCGGTAATCCCCACATGGTCTCCATGAGCCATCCTTTTTTTGCACCATGTGGAGGGGGCTTGACCATGGACTTTTGGAGGGTCTACAAATTCCCAAGTCCATCATGTGCTGGAATTCTAGCTTTGCTTGAGCTAGCTTTTCCGGGGGCAATCTTCTAGCTTTTGCAGTGACAGGTGGTCCTTCCGTACTTATAGTATGGAAGAACTCAACCTCTGGAAGGTTGCTAGAAGAAGTTTCCTTAAACAGGTCAGGAAATTGTTGTAGCAATTTGAAGTACTGGTGTGTCGGGTCTACGAGATGAATTTTAGAATTAAATCCTGGTGGTGGGTTAGCACCGGTCTTAGAGAGGTTTGTCTTTGTATCGATTAAACGTCTATGTTTCATATCTACAAGTAAAGCAAACTCTGCTAGAAAATCAGCGCCTATAATTGGTTGCTTGATATCGGCAAGTGTGAAGGGCCAGCAGAACCTACGGCGTAAACCTAGATCCAAATCTAATAGTTGTTCGCCATAGGTATGAATAGGGGTCCCGTTTGCAGCATACAAGGTACGTTTCGATTGAAATTTCCGTTGGTCGTGAGTGGGTGGAATAACTGAAATATCCGCTCCAGAGTCGATTAGAAATTTCATATTGGAGCGTCTATCAAAAATAAAAAGGCGGCGTGTTAGGTGGCTCTCGTCTCCTGCCGCGTGGAGGGAGTGCCTTATTAGTTTTCCGACACATGTTTTGCTTTAAAATTGCAAGGTTGGATGCAACGTTTGGCCTTGTTGCCAAATCGTTCATGATACCAACACGTGGAGGTTGAGGAATTTGCGGTTATGGAATTTCGAGAAAGCTTGGGTCTTTCTCGGGAGGTAGATCGGGAACGCGTTCGCAATTCGTTGACTGATGCTGTTAGCTTCTCTAATTGCGCTTCTAACTTGGCTAGCTTGTCGTGCTCGCGTGACTGAATTTCAGCCACGTTGTATTTATCTCCGGAAAATTCCACGATTTTGTCTGCTGTAACCGACAAATTTTCTAGAGAATCGTTGCTTAAAGCCAAAATTGAACGAGCGTTGACTGGTAAACGTTGTAGAAATAAAATTTTAAGGAAATTTTCTCCAATCTGACTACCGGCTAAAAACTTCATTTCGCGTAAAAGTTGCGATGGTTTTCTGTCGCCTAATTCTAATTCTGTTAAAAGTTTATTTAGTTTGCGACTATCGGACTCTTCAAATTCTAATAAAAGACGTTTCATTAGATCTGAATAGGGGGTTGATGATAACGGTTGGGTTAAAAAATCTGAAATTGACTCTGCGACATCAGGATCGAGTATAGCGAGTACATGACTGAATTTTGTCTTTTCAGAACTGATCTGCGATATATCAAACTGGGCGTCAACCTGCATTTGCCAGATTTTCACGTTACGTCTCCATATAGGAGGTAATTTTATTGCAACCCTTGCCATGATATTGCTGCTTGAAGAATCTTCGGCCATTGTGAAAAAAATCAGATAATTTTTAAATTAGAAAAGACTGACCTGTTTAGATATTCGTTTTCTGTAGGCATGAGCACGTGCGTGGAAGTTAGGCGACGTCGGCTGGAACATCAGGTTCGGCATCTTCGGCTTGCGGCACGGGGTCACCAATATGGATGTTAATTGCACTTGTTGATATTAAATCCATACGTAAACATTTAATATACTTTATTATTTCACTAACTGAATAAACTATACATTTAACTATAAAACAATCACAGACAGCACATAACAGATAACTGACCGAGCGTGGAGAGACGTATCTTCACTGTGTCGGTTAGTAGCGAGGAGAGAGCGAGAGAGATCCCTGGTGTCTCTTATATAGTAGTTCTTGACAGCTTGCTGTCGAATAACGTAACGCAACGTTTTAGCTGTCAAGAGAAACATAGGGTAGTGTTGACTAAAACACTGCGGTCGGAACCACCGCCACAGATGTCAAGTCAAAAACCACTGCCAATTGTTTCAGAAAGGCTGTGATGATGAAGCTTGGAATGACACGGATGACATGGCCTTAGGGCAACTGAAGCCTATGTGGAAAATCGGAATGACTAATGGTGAAGACCTTAACTTTGTTGATTATGTTAATGTTGATGTTGATGTGGAAATAACAAGTTACCCCAGTGATGATGAATTTGTGACAAGTGTTTTGCACTTGACACCTGACCTGACCTGACAACAGAACAAGACCAAGAAAACAAAAGTTTTCAGGATCACGAAAAAGAGCCTAACGATCCCCTATCCTTGCAGGAGGCTGATACCTCAATTGAAACTTTAAGACGATGTCTAGAGAGCAAAGACAGTGTATCGAAGACATCTTTAGTAGTATGAGTGCGGTTGAAAAATGTATGAAGGACAAATTCAATCGAAGAGTGCAGTCAAAGATCACTGACTTTTCAACAAAATGTAAAACACATCTTTATGGGTTTAAGTGTAGTTTTAGTGCAAACATTTATTCCAAGAGCAGGATTCTAAAGTGGTAGTTGTAGAAATCTCCGTGTGGGGGGCTACTGAATATTTTAAAATTATTAGCATTGCTTGGCACCGCAAGATGAGGTTAGCTGTTGGAATTGCCAACAATTGGGTCATATGTTCTCTAAATGAAAGGAAAGGCGGAAGACATTTTGTGTCAAGTGTGGTCGTTCAGGGGTAATCAAGACAAGTTGCCCTAAATGTTCGAGAAACGAGCAAAGCGGCGAGGCTACCGTGCGTCGCAATTAGGTCCAAAATCGGTGGACTTAACTTGGCCAGTCTGGTTAGACTTTGTAAGATCCTTCTGTAGAGAATTAAGGGTTGGTGGTATGTTCGCAAATGTTCCAGGTGATCCTCGACCACATATCACGGTAGATATTTATGGCGTTAAATTCACTTGTTTATTAGATTTCGGTGCTTCACAGTGGATAGTTGGTAAGGCGGGGCTAAAGAGGATACGTGAGATGAGGGCTGCATATGTCGAATACAGAGATTCTGGTTTTGTTAGTGTTGCAAATGGAGCGTCATGTTGTACTACTGGTAGTGTTAGTTTGCCGATTCGTTTTCAAGATAGAGTCGAGATTGTTAAAGGTTTGGTTGTGCCCGATATAGATGCATAGGTATCATTTTGGGTATTGATTTTTGGAAACAGACAAACTTGATTCCTTCATTTGATAGCTGTGATTGGGAGCCTGCAGTTACTCGTTGCTGTCATAAATGCAGAGGTCTTATCAGAGGAACAAGCTAAATTAAATAAGTTAGTTTCCGACAATTTTGAGAAAATGGGTGCTTCTTTGGGTTGTGCTAGGGGAGTCGAACATGTTACTGACACAAGTGAGCATTCACCTATTAAGCAGAGATATTATGCCATCAGTCCATATATGCAAAAAATCATGCACTCTGAGTTGGATAAGATGTTGGAGTTAGGGGTGGCAGAACCGTCATCACCATGGTCTTCACCGGTAGTTCTTGTCAAGAAACCTGGGGGCGAGTACCGTTTTTGTGTTGATTATAGACAGCTTAATAACGTGACTAAAAGAGACGCTTACGCAATCCCATATATGTCAATGATTCTCGACAGGCTAAGGAATTCGAAATTTCTATCAGGTATCGATTTAAAGAGCGCCTACTGGTAAATTCCACTTTCGGAAGAAAGTAAAGAGAAGATGGCTTTTACAGTACCTGGACGTTGACTTTTCCAGTCCGCAGGTTACTGTTTGGATTGCACAATGCACCGGCGACATGGCAGCGTTTTGCTGATGGTATTTTGGGGCATGATCTAGAACCTTTTGTCTTTGTTTACCTTGACGACATAATTGTTGCCATTGCTGATTTCCAAACACACTTAGCGGTCCTTCAGAAAGCTTTTAACAGACTGTTGGCTGCTGGGGTAACGGTAAATCGGGAGAAATGCGAGTTTGTCAAACCAGAACTAAAATATTTTAGGTACATTGTTGATCAAATGGGCTTGAGGGTTGATCCTGATAAGGTTGCAGCTGTAATGAATTGTCCCACTCTGACTAAAGTAAAGGAGGTCAGGCGAATTTTGGGTATGGTGGCTTGGTCTAGCCGTTTTGAACGGAAATTTTCGGAGAGGGTTGCTCCATTTACTAACCTTACTAAAAAGCACACTAAATTCATTTGAGATGAAGATACTGAGAAATATTTGCTCGATATCAAACAATGTTTGGTTTCTCCCTGATTCTCACTTGTCCAGACTTCTCTCACCTATTCCTACTTCAGACTGACGTTAGTCAGAAAGCATTGGGTGCAGTTCTGTTCAGGAAGTCAATGACGGAGAAAAGGTGATCGCTTATTCTAGCCAGACTCTTAATCAACGTGAAACTAAGTATTGTGCCATGGAGCTGGAGTGTCTGGCAGTACTTTGGGCAATAAAAAAAATGTATGTTACGGCCTGCAATTTCTGCAACAACGTTCTTAAATTTTTTTGCATAGATACTGATGACAAACCTCAAATTAATTATTAATTATATTATATTATATTAAATATATCAGTACAAACACTGGTGAATTTCGTAGAGGTCATCTTTAGGCAACCAAAAATACAATCCAACAAATTTGTAAATATAGGATTTAATAGCAGCGACGCTGATAATTTCAGAGAAAAAGAAGATAAGAAACGCCAGTGGAAATTAATTAGGTATGGAATCGCCGATGAATTAACATCGTTTTCTTCCTCTGGAAATGTTAGTGAGAAGTTTATTGCGTAAATCGTTGTAGTAAAACCGCCAGTGGAAATTAATTAGTAAAATTAATTTTCACTTGTGTTCTATAAATGCATATTTAAACAGGGAGGTTTGGTGCAATTCATAAAGGGCACCTACTACCAAAATTAGATTCCACAAAGTAATTTTATAATCTACGCACTAGAAGTCATTCTCCCATCAATAAGTGTGTTCCATTTTACCTTTTGCTGACTGAATTTATATACGGGCTGAGCTAAAACCCAATTGGGAACTGTATGGAGTTTCATTTATCATAAGTGAATACCTCTACTGACTTTGAAGTAACAGGAGTTTGCAGAAACTTAATTAGTTAGTTATTATTGGCAGACTTTATAATTTTCTTCATTTTGCAGTATACATATCGGTTAAAATTTGTTAAAATATTTACATTATCTTTTATGTTTTTGTATGGTATAGATCATAGATTGTAACTTGTAGAGAATTTTCATGTAAAATACTGTGCTTAAAAACTAATTTGGCAATATTTTTAAAGGTCCACAATTGTTCATGGACATTGTCTGTTGAATTGTTTATATAATGTTACATAACTTCGTGGATATAGTTGAATTAAGTTGTTTAAAACTAGTAAACCTTTAAGTTTTCTGTAAACTAATTAAAAACAGATCAGTTCCTAGTGAATTTATTTTGCAAGTAAATATTGGTTTTTTTTAAATATTTATTATACAAAATTTTAGTTGATGATTTAGCACAATCATTTGCAATTTTCCCTTGAGATAATATATGAATTCAGTGGAGCAGTATTGAATAATTTTCTTTCACAGAGTAACAAACTGAATCATTTGTTGAAAAAAATTTGTTGTTGTTCTTTTAACTCTCTGGTTAAAGTGTGCGTGCATGGTTGCATTGGATTACTATTTCTTTAGTTTTAATATAAATATTCGTATAGTTTGTAAGTACACTTGGTGCAATCCCAACGTCATATCGCAATAGTTTTTCCTTATTGACGGAACACCGCATATTTGGTGCATACAAATATATATATATATATATATATATATATATATATATATATATATATATATATATATATATATATATACACACACACACCAGCTGCACGTTGATCCTACGCTTGCGCAAGTTGCGGAATTCCCAACGTTTGGAACATTTTCTTTACGTGTTACAATGGAAGCGGCGGTTGTGGTGCAGTGTACAAATTTACAGGCCTCGTAAATCTCGTATCATTTTGATTGGTTGTATTGATCTGAGATAAACCACTTACCATTTGTAGGACATCGTATTGACCAATTCATTTGAATTAAAATAACTGTACTGTATAAGTTCATTGGAAATGTATTATTCATTTTTCTATCTCTCGTATTACATAAAAGTTTACGGATTACTGTACAATCTTTTGTAAAAGTTACATGCTGTTTTTGCATACCTGTAAATTCCACGCATTGATTCTTGCTAATTTTGTTTTGTATATACCTATTTTACTTTGTCTTTTAAAACATTCTTTTTGTAATCTTTGTTTCTCTTTTGTATAATATATGAATATAAGGTTTAAAATTTTATGTATGTGTATTATTCTCAACCTATTGTGTTAAGTTGTAATTTCGTTAGATGTTTTGTTAATCTTTCACTGTCAAGGTTAGTTAGATAAGGTCTTCGTCACTCTATTTCACTCGACTGCCGTCAGTCATATTTTCATTCACTTCTTTCGACAGTGTGGCGCTGAGATCCCTGGGTTAATAACGTTAAGAACCCTACCCAAGGGTGAGCAGCCGGCATCTTTTGTGACGCCACCCAGAGATTTTCTTTTCCTTAGCCTAGTTTTTTAACGTCTGTTGTTATATTGTGTTTGTATGAGCTAAAGGGGTAACAATATTTTGAGCTAGTTTACCTATACTCACACTAAATGTCTTGAAGAGCAGCCTCCGAATTTGTTAAACCAACATGTCTCTATCATTTCAGAGTAATCTTAGTCATGTGACCAGTCAAACTAATTGTCTTGATGTGTAGCTTTCACGTTTTATTTGTTTTCAACATTCATATTCTGAGCTAGTTCACCTAACTACTCAAACTAAATGTCTTGAGCAGCATTTAATTTTTGAAAACCAACACGTCTCTATCATTTCAGACTAATCTTAGTGATGTGACCAGTCAAACTAATTGTGTTGACGCGTAGTTTTCAAGTTTTGTGTTTTCAAACATTCATATTCATTAGTTTACCAACCTAACAAGTCAAAATAAATGTCTTGAAGAGCAGCATTCAATTTTATAAACAAACATGTCTATCAGTTCGGAGTATCTTTTTTTTCTTCTTTTTTCAACAACACACCATGAGGGCTTACAGCCTAAATGCTATCGTACCGTGGGTGTCGACGAAGAAAGGGACAACTTGTTAATTCTGGACTTGAAGGTTTGGAGGAGAAGGAAAAACATGTGCCGGCAAGGAATTCCACAACTTGGAAGTCCTCGGGACAAAAAGAGCGGGCATAACAACATGTTCTATGTCGGGTGACAGTAAAAGGGTGCATTCGCTGTTCCCCTGGTGGATCTGTTGGGGGCAACAGGTGGAGCAACTATGGAAGAAAGCTCCTCTGAGCAGTGCCCGTGCAGATATCTATAAAAGAGAGAGAGATCACCAACGGCACGTCGGTGGGCAAGGGATGGCAGCCTTTGGGTGACGGTAGGGTCACTGATGAGACGACTTCTGAATGGAGTCCAGGATAGCGAGTGTAGAAGCGGCAGCTGCACCCCAGATGTGGGAGCAGTATTCGAGGTTTGGCCTTATTTGTGAAGTATATAAGGTATAGAGATTAGTTGGTGAAAAGTATTTGTGAGCCCGGAAGAGGAAACCTAATTTCTTAGCAACCGCTTCTGCAATTGATGTGACATGTTGGTGCCCATTGAGATTTCGATCCACAGAAATGCCAACAAGTGAAAAGGACTACTTTGAATAACCTGGTTGTTCATTGTGATGGGTCTATGGCTGGTGTATCTCTTATGAGAAAGAAAGCAAGACAGACATTTGGTGGGGTTGAATTGTACAAGATTTTTACTTCCCCAGTCTATTTTTTGGAGATCCACAGACAGAACCCTCCATGAGTCTTCGATCCTCATCTAATTGGGCTATTAGAATATTGTATATTTGACTGGAGGGTGCTGCCGTCCGCGTAACTGTGAACTGGGTTGGATGTGCTAGAGAGGAGGTCATTGATGTGGAGAAGAAACAAAGTAGGGGCTAAAGCTGAACCTTGAGGAACTCCTGCATTAATTGGATACAGTTTAGAGGAATGGCCATCCACGACAACAGAAATGCTCCAGTTGGAGAGGTAATTTGCTGTTCAGATACAGAGTTTTGGTGGTAGGCCATAGGCCGGAAGTTTATAAAGCAGCGCTGCCTGCCAGACCTGGTCGAATGCTTTGGATATGTCTAGAGCAACAATCTGTAGTTTCATAGACTTGTTTCAAGAATGGGTGACAAAGGAAAGGAGGTCGGCAGTCGATCTGCGCTGACGGAATCCATACTGCCTGTCGTGGATTAGCCTGTGTTTTTCAAGAAATTTCAGTAATTAGGTGTTTATATACTTTTCCATCACTTTAGAGACGACTGAAAGGAGAGAAATAGGCATGTAGTTGCTATGAAGCGCTTTGAATCCTTTCTTGGGGACGGGTTGTACTGGAGCAGTTTTCCAGTTACTAGGGAATATGCCTCTATTGTAAGATATATGAAACAGACGAGTCAAGACAGGAGCAACTTCTGATGTGCATTTTTTGAGAACAATTGCTGGGATCTCATCAAGGCCAGAGGCTTTCCCAGTATTAATAGAAGAGAGCATCTTTCGTACCTTTTTAGTTTTGAAAGTGATATCCGTCATTTTATGCGCGACATTGGGGACTGTTGGTGGTTAAACATTTGGAAGTGGGTTAAGAGTAGAATTGCCGGCGAACAATGAGGCAAAAAGTTCAGCCTTGCCCAGGGCAGTAGAAACAATTTCATCCCCTGAGACAAGAGGTGGGAACGTGCTCTTGGAGAAATTATTCCCAATAGATTTAGCAAGAGTCCAGAAGTGCTGCTGTCGTTGCAGCTTAAGAGGACTTTGTTTTTGATGTGGATATTAAACGAGTTTTTTGCCCCAGAAATATTTTTCATGTGGCCAGTCAAACTAATTATCTTAAGTGTAGCTTTCAAGTTTGTAAGCCATCACATGTCAATCATTTTAGAGTAACCTATTCATGTAACCATTCAACTTAATTTTTATACTTAAAGTTCATTCTGCTAATATATTATTTTATTATGTATCATAAGTATGATAAGGTAACAATAATTTAAAAAAATATTAAGTTATAAAGTATGACACTAAAAAAAGAACTTTTTTTTTAAACATTAAAATTCTGAGCTAGTTGTAAAAAATAATGGCCAAGATGGTGGCTCTGGAATTATAAATGAGAATTAACACAAAACATTAACCGATAACTTATCCATAAACATTGTTTTAATACCACAAAAGGTATAAAAAAATAAAATTAAAAGTTTGATATATGAAAAAAAAAAAAAAAAAGAAGACAAAAGAGTTGATTGTCTATTATAAAAGTAACTTAGAGTCCCATCTCAATTAACACCAACAACTGCTACATACTTTGTGAATTTTGGTGGAACACAAGCTGAAAACAAGTTAATATCTGGTGTGTGCAAAGATTTGATATTAAATTTGGCTTGTTGGATATCCAATCATTTCTATGAAAAGTGCAACCAAATCTTTTTTTTTTTTTTTTGATATCTACATATGTGGATTTAATCAGAAATATAGAGCCAATCTTCAAGAAATCGAAGTGAAATTACAAGAACACTAAAAAACTAAACATTCCGACACTCAGTCGTCCTAAACATGTTATATGATCCAAATTCTGTAAATCTTTTTAATGGAATAAAGACAGAAGTCAAATACCTTAATGCAAATAGAAATGACATACATATAGCAGATGTGCCTGAGGAGAAGTGTATTCAGAACATTATTGACTTACTTAGTTTTAATTAACAAATATAACAGTCTTATATAACATTAATATATTAAATATATAAAATTATATATAAAAATTATATTATATATAAAAATCACATATAACAACGGCTGAATTTATTGAATACGTGTTAGTGTATGGAAAAGATATAGAAATATACTCATTCAAAAAATCCAAATCTGTAAACTAGCAAGCAACAAGGACAACCAACCAACCAACCAACCAACCTAGACAGGACAGACAGCTGTCTAAGAGCTGTCTTACAGTTGTAAAAGGATAGACAGTTTAAAAAAAGGATAGACGGTTAATCCCGGGTCAGCGAGGTGGTGGGTGGCCGGTCAGTTCGGGTCATCCACGCTCGGGTGGCTGACCTGACCGGCCACCCGCCACCTAGCCAACCCGAGTTTAAAAAAAATACGCTGATTTCGGCCCCTCTGCCAAAAGTTAATTGCTAGAGCCCACAACATCCAGTGCAAAAAAATGCTAGTGTAGGTCATGGTGTAAATAAACAGTGTAAAACTGGTTCTACTAATACTTTTAGCACAGTTGAAAGACAATACTGATAATAACGTAGGTAATAAAAATAGCGACTTTCACTACCTTATAAAGGAAATTAGTTGTCTAGATAAGATATTAAATATTAAGAAAATGTTAAATTTAGTATGTATGCTCAAACAAACACTAGTCTCATGCAAAACTGAGTCTGAGAAATTCGAGATATTCATCGACTTTTGTAAGGAACTTGATGACTAATACACTTAACATTTGTTTTTGGAATGCTAACAGCGTTAAAAATAAAGAGGCTGAACTTGTCCAATTCTATGAAACTGAAAATATTTATTTATTTATTTATTCATACACCATCCAACAGCTTAAAAGCCAAATTAAGGATGGGCCAATACACAAAACATAATAACTAACAACAATCAAGCTAACAATACAAAAAGAGTCACAAATTAGGTCGCTTTGAAAAACATTTTTATCTCTGATATGTTACATGAGAAGATATTTAGGCGGTCCTGCAGTACAGAGTAATCATTGCACATCTGGTAAATTGGAGACGATCGCAGCAATCGTGTACGAGCAGTCGGGAGATAGAATGTGCCTGGAAAACGTGCTGCAATACGAGGCACATTGAAATTAAGTTGATGAAGCAGACTAGGGCAGTCGAACACAGAATTAACCAGTTTATATAAAAATATAATGAAACTGCACTGCCTGCGCATCGACAGACTCTGCAGACTAAAGCGAAGAAGTAAACTTTCCTGAGGAAAACCAATAGATGGATATCGACCATCCTCACGAAAGCTAAGAAATTTTAGAAATTTCCTTTGCACTGATTCCAGGCTTGCCACATGTATCTCATAAGTGGAGCCCACACAACTGAGCCATATTAAAGTCGGGACCTAACCAAACAGCTAAAGAGCAGGAGGAGGGTGTTAGTCTGTGAGACATTTTTGCTGTTCCTTATCAAAAACCCTAGAGTTTTGTAAGCAGAACTGATAGTCTGCTCATAGTGTGGTTTAAAAGATAGAGTACCATCAAAAACAATTCCAAGGTCCTTAACTGTCCCGGGGCGGTCAAGTGGAAGCCCTCTTATATTGTACCCGAAAGTGATTGCGTGCTTATTTCGAGTAAAGGACATCACACAACACTTGGAAACATTCACAGAAAGACCACTCCGACAACACCATTCATCAAGGATCTGAAGACAGTTCTGGAGCCGCAAACAGTCATCAACACTCGAAATATTTGCGAAAATCTTAATATCGTCTGCATACATTAAAAAAGGAACATGTAAAACATGTTTAACTGGGTCAATAAATATATTAAACAGTAATGGACCGAGTATATTAGTAATATTAGCATCATGGGCATCTGCGAGACAAAATTGGATGAGCGAGATCGCCTTTGAATTAAAAATTATAAATGCATCAGAAAAGATAGCAATTACAACGGAGGGGGTCTAGCCTTTTGTAGTTAAAAATAACACATCGGTTGCTAATGTTAATAGTGTAAATTATACAAGTATTGATAACCTAACAATTAGACTATCTGATAATACACATATAACTATTGTATATAATAAACGTCAAAATAACTTTTCATCTAATGACATGGATGGTTTACTATCAATAAGTAACAAAATGCTTATTATGGGTGACTTTAATGTGCGACACCCAGACTGGAACTGCCTAACATCAAACACGAATGGTAATTTCCTCAGCAACTATGCTTTAGATAATCATTGTTTAGTTTTACACCCTAACACACCAACAGACTACCCATCAAACAACACTAATCCTTCCATCATCGACATTTTAATAAACAAAATGTCCCAAATATCATATGCAAACCAAAGTCTCTATCACAGCTTAACCCTGATCACAACCCCGTCATTTTCTCTTTACGCAATCAGCATCTATCGAATATAACACGGTGGGTTTATGACTATAAAAATGATGATTGGAAAAAGTTTAGGCAAATTATTAATGAATATATTAATTTAAATACAACAATTCAATACATAACTGAATTAGAATTTGAGGTAGAGACCTTTACAAAGCTGAAACAAAACAGCATAAATAAATCCATAAAACAAATGACTATAACACTGAACAATACAAAGTTACCTGAAAACATTTCAAATAAAATAAAATATAAAAATCAGATTCGGAAAAGGTGGCAATATTACAGAAATGAACAGGATAGGGCTTTACTAAACAGAATAGTTAAGAGAAATTAAAACTGAAATAATTGATTTTAGAAACCAAAACATCACCAGGAGATTTAGCAAATTAAACACCAAAGACAATAGCATCTGGAAAACAGTAAGATCTTTCAACAATTCATCCCAGAACATCCCTTCACTTATTAATAATGATGACTCGATACCCTTAACAGATGTTGAAAAAGCCGCGACTTTGGCGGCACACTTTGAAAATGTACATAATATATATATATTGTGAATAATACCCCGACGCAGGTAGACATTATAAATACTGTGAACACTTTTCTAGAATGTGAAAATGATGATAGTACCTGGCAAACTAAATTAGCAAGTCCCTGGGAAGTTCGAAAAGAAATACGCAAGACCCGTAACAACAAAACAGGTGGTTTCAATAAGATTCAAAATATATCTTTGAAGAACCTTCCGAGAAAAGGATTAGTCAAGCTCACGAGCTTAATAAACACAATACTTCGTCTTGGACACATACCCTCAAAATGGAAAATAGCAAACACGGCACCCATTCATAAGCCGGGAAAACCAGGTAACAGAAGCGAGGGATATAGGGCTATCAGTCTCTTAAACACCTTAAGTAAAAGCGGAGAAGCAATAATAAATAATCGCATTGAGAAGCATGAAAATGAATGTACCCCTATTACAGGAATTCAATTTGGCTTCAGAAAAAAACACAATACAGTTTAGCAGGTAGTCAGAATAGTAAATGACATATCTGTTAATTTTAATAAAGATAAGTCAAATGTCATAGTTCTATTAGATATACAAAAAGCATTTATAGTATGGAAAAATGGACTTATTTATAAAATAATAAAAAGTAATTACCCCAGATACTTAATCAAAGTGATATACTCGTATTTTAAAGATAGAGAATTTTATGTTACCATAAATAACACAACATCTACTAAAAGAAAAATTAGGGCAGGCGTTCCGCAGGGGTTTTTAATCAGACCCAAGCTATTTAACATATATATGTTACCTACCGCAATTTTCAAAAACTCAAACCGCTTTATTCGCTGGTGACACCGCAAGCTATATGCGCATTTTTTCAGTACTATAGTGGCAGCGAAACAAATTCAGATCCATTTAAACATGCTTTTTCGAAAAAAAGTTAGAGATGTCAAAATATTTCAACCTTTAAAGTTTAATGGAGAAAACATTAGAGAAAATAATACAGTCAAATACCTAGGAGTGCACTTAGATTCCAGACGAACATTTAAGAAGTATATAGACACATCCATAAAAAATTCCTCATTTGACAGTAAAAACACTTTATCCCCTTATTAATAAAAATAGCAAAGTTAGTATAGAAAATAAACTGTTACTATATAAAACCAAGTTACGACCCATAATTTCTTACACAGCACCAGTCTGGTGTGGTGCAGCTAAAAGTCATAGTAAAAATACAGCAGTTTCAAAATAAATGCCTAAGAATAGCACTTAATAAAAACAGGTACACTAGAACTAGGGAATTACATGATATCGCAAAAATAATGTTCATAAAAAATTTCATAACTAAGACAGCAAATAAATTTTATGAGACTCCACAATCCATTAATGAGTTTAATTAGAAATAATAAGGCTCACAGATTAGAATTTAATCTTAAACATAAATTTTGTGTTAATTTGACGTTTTTTAGAGACTAATATCCTATACTATCCTATACTATCACTATATTTTGGCAACATGGCGCCAAACGTGGATTTTTCCAGTGAATTGTGCAAGTTAAAAAAAGAGTTCCCCATAGAAATTATTTTGACAAAAAAAGTGCGGGTTGGTGTGTTAACATCGCCTGAATTAAAAGCATTTATTGAAAGTATTAATACGGACAAATTTCACGATTCTGAGAGTGAAATTAGTAGAGGAGTGCGAACCCATGTTTTGTTCGAACCGAACTATGAACGAACCCAAGCAAATATGTTGCCTCGAACTTTGAACCTCTGAAATAGTATGTCTAAGGTTCACAGTCGAACTTCGAACTTATTAGAAATTCAAGATCGAACATCGAACTACCCAAAATTCTTCAGTGTTCATATATCATTTCATTAAATACAAAATTTAGGAATATTGTAACATACAATGTTTGATATGTAAAAGATTCCCACTCTTTTTGCAAAAAGGAAGGGTTCGACAAATTTGCAGGTTGATTGGGTGAAAATGCCTTCCGGTGCTGATCGTTGTGGAGATGGGTCAATGTTAAATCAAAACCACAAAAACAAAAAATATGTTAAACTTTTTTAGATTTCTAGATCTATAGATAAGCTCACTTATAAATATGTTGTTCGGTATTGACTAGGCGGTTTTAGCAAACAGATTGAGATGGTTCAAAGTGAGCATGATAGGTATATAACAATAAAAATTTAAAAAATAGGAAACCGACTTCATTAAGAATAACTCAAAAACTACTGGTCAGTTCTTCATCACATTTATATGGCACCACATGAGAAGCACCAGCTTTCAAATAAAAAAAGAATCATCACAATCGGTTTACTTAGAAAAAAGTTCTGAGGTAACACAGATTAAAAAAAATGCAGTCGAATTGAGAACCTCCTCCTTTTTTGAAGTAAGTTAAAAATAACCACTTACAAGTTTGAACTGTCTCACAGTGGGGCAAAAGGCCAAAAAGCTGGCCAAAACCCGAAAATTCGATGTTTTATTTAGGGACTTTTTACGCGATAACTTACTAGTAGGGGACCCCGGCCACATATAAATTCGGGTGAGAGTAGCCCAGCTCCTCCCCACCCTTCGTAGCATCACTTTAATGGCGACCGTTGCAGTGTACGTCTATACGTATGTTTCAGAGCGCTCGAAAGTTCTGTATTTCTTGTGTGAATTATTGTGACGAAGTGAAAAATAATAGCTTTCGACGAAATGGATTCTCCTCAGCAAGGTAACTAGAATGAAGTTTAGTGAATAATATTTATTAATTGTTAAACTGTTGTTGTTTATGAATGTTTAAACATTGATATATTTTTAATAAACTATTACGAAAAGCTTTTAATAAAAAAGCCTGCTAAAAAAATTCTCGCTAGATCTCACTTTGAGACCCATTCAGACTTGTTTCTTAAACATTTTTACATAAATTATGTAAAATTTAGCTGCGACCATCTGCGACCCTGGAAATTAGATAGGTTTTTCCATGAAAATGCTATTCGAAAGCGAATGACACGTCACGTCATTGGCACTATGTAAATACATGAAAATTTAGTCAAATCGAGCAATTATTTAGCAGCATCTTTGACGAAATAAGCACATGGCTCGAGCAGCCGGACAATTCAGCATTAACCTCATTTAACATCACGTGACCGATGAAAGAAACGCATGATGTCTGAAGAAGCCCAGGAAGCTTGCAATAAGTTTATTAAGAAATTAAGGCAAGACTACACTAGGAAAATAAGTCGAACTGCAACAATGACCGATTTAATGAATCGTATGCTTCTAAACTCCGACCCCTACATTTCAAGTGTTCGTAAATTACCAACTAAAAAGAAATCCGAACTGACTAATGACGCGAACACATTACTTGAGAAAGGGCTCACATCAGACAACGAAAATGAAACAGGAGACGAAGAAAATATTGTAACTGATTATGAAGATAGTGATTAAAACTTGTGATTAAAAAATAGTGATTTAAACATGTAAATGACTTAAAAATAAATATTATTTCACCACTGATCAATAATTGTATATGTTGTTTGATGTAAGTAATATCCTGTTTACAATTACAAGACTTTTAATTCGTAATCAGGAACCTACAAAACCCCCGGATACCAAATTCACAATGATCAGAGTACATTTTATAACAATCGGTCGCCATTTTTAAACCGCCATTTTGTTTTTGGAAAAAAGAATCCCAGATTCGTTATCAGCAATCTAAAAAACCCCCAGATATCAAATTTTATCATAATCAGAGTTAACTTCACTATTTCCGCTCGCCATTTTGAAGCCGCCATTTTGTTTTTAATAAAATGGATATAAGATTCGCAATCAGCGACCCAAAAAAATCCCCACATACCAAATTTTATCATAATCAGAGTAAATTTGACCATTTCCACTCGCCATTTTGAAGCCGCCATTTTATTTTTAATAAAATGGAGCGCAGATTCGCAATCAGCGACCCAAAAAATCCCCACGTAACAAATTTTATCATAATCAGAGTAAATTTCACCATTTCCGGTCGCCATTTTAAGCCGCCATTTTGTTTTTAATAAAATGAATCTTAGGTTTTCAATCATCGACGGAAAGAATCATCAGATACAAAATTTCATCATAATCATAGTAAATTTCACCATTTCCGGTCGCCATTTTGAAGCCGCCATTTTGTTTTTGAAAAAAGGATCTCAGATTCGTTATCAGCAACCTAAAAAAACCCCAGATGTCAAATTTTATCATAATCGGAGTAGATTTCACAATTTCCGGTCGCCATTTTGTTTTTAATAAATGGATCTCAGATTCGTAATCAGCAACCCAAAAAACCCCCCGATACCAAGTTTTGAAAAAATTGGTTCATTTTTAGTAGTTTTGGCCAGCTTTTTGGCCTTTTGCCCCACTGTGTGTCTGTTGATTGTGAATATGTAACTGTTTTGGCTCACTGTGAAATAAAGCATGTTGAAACCAATGTTTTCCAAAGGCAATTTGCAATTATCCTCAAATTCTGAAAATTTACGTTACCGATCGCCTTCGAACACTGCCATCATAATGTTGTTACTGAAAAAGGTGTTTGGAGGCTAGGATATATAAGAAAAATATTTCTGTGATTGCTAAATGGCTCCGTTGTGTTTCAATGTGTCCCACCTACTATCAAAAATATGCACGAGTGAAATCTCCTGAAATTACGCTATCGACTCAATGAGACTGATGACGAGTTTAAAGCGTCGCTACCGAGTTAAAGGCGCCGCAACTTCGCTACCTTTGGCAACATTCAATATCTGTAAAGTTAAATTTCGAAGTATTTTTGAGCAACGAAGTTCGAACTATCTTAAAGAATTGCATATGTCGAACCTCGAACTACTTCAACATCGCCAGTACGAACATATTTTCGAACCGAAGGTTCGGTTCGAGTTCGGTTCGAAATTTCGAAGCTTCGCACACCTCTAGAAATTAACGAAGTAAACACAGATAACCTAAAATGTAGTGTAAAGACAATAATTCTGGAAAATGGACTTAAAACAGCAGAAATTGAATTAGATTACTGTAAAAAGGCCATTGTAAACTTGAAAAGGACAGTAAAAAATAAGGAACTTAATTATAAGTTTATTAAATAAATGTGATAAGAAAAGTGAAAGTAGTTCAAAACAGACCACTAAAAGCGACAGTGTTGCCGATGTGACAGATATTTCTGGTATAACTGAAATCCAGTCTCATGTTAAAGACAGTATGGTGCCGAGGAACCTAGAGGAGATTGCTGGCAAAAATAAAGTTTATAGGCAGGACAGTAATCGTGGTGTGGTGATTACGGGAAGTGGCAGTGGCTCGTCAACCTTTGTGAGTGCGGTGAAAAAAGCGTGGATATACGTGGGTCGAGTTAATAAAGACGTCCAGGCGGAGCAAGTAGCAGCCCATTTGGAAAAGGTATATGGTACAGGTTTTCAAGTGGAAAAGTTGCCACAAAGAGAAAATGCGAATAGTGCATCTTTAAAGGTTGGGACTGATCTATCGATTCTTAGTGAACTATATAGTCCGGAAAAATGGCCCAGAGACGTGATTATAAAAAGATTTAGTTTTTTTCGCGAGCAAAGAAAGAAAACATACAACCAGGGAAACAGCATCGATTAAAACAAGATGCATAAGTCTTAAATATGAACACTCAATGTTTACGAAATAAAATTGACACATTTTCGTGTAAAATCAATGAAGAAATGTGCGACATTGTGTGCACTACAGAACATTGGTTAAGGGAAGAAGAAATGGACAGTGATCATTCCGGGGTTTCAGATTGTGAGTCCTTATACTTTTAAGAATTCAATTCATGGTGGCTGTTTAATTCTCATAAGAGATGGCATAAAAAGTACAGCTGTAGACTCAGCTGTGAACTTTTCTATTGAAAAACATGTAGAAATTTCAGCGGTGCATGTAGCAGAGTCCAACATGGTTTTCGTATGTGTCTACAGACTGCCAAATGGGGATTTAGATGTGTTTGTTGACCGACTGGATCTCGCTTTGGATTCAGTCTTCTCAAAGGGTTCTCAAAGAGTTGCTGTTGTGGGTGATTTTAATGTGGATTTTTTAAAACAGAGCGCAGAGAAGCTAGAGGTAATCGAACTTATGGAAACGTATGGTCTGCATGCTTTATTTGCGGAGCCATCTCGGGTTACATCTTCTTCGAGCACATGTATAGACAATATGTTTGCTGACGCGGAGTGTGATGTGCTTAAGACAAGTGTGATAACTTGCAGTATATCTGATCATAATAGAGTGCAGGTGCTGTGGATTCCAACTATAACAAAGCCTGAGAAACGAGAGTTTAAAATGATTCGAGTTATGAATGAGACCAGTACTTGCCGGTTCATGGAACATCTTCGAGATTTGGTGTGGGACCAGATTTATACTGTTGACAATGCTTGTGAGTCATTCGGGCTATTTCACGAGACCTTTCTCAAAATATTCAACAAATGTTTTTCTGAAAGAAGATTAAGAATAGATAAAACTTCAAAGAAAGTTGAGAGTAGTAGTCCACACCTAATCCACCTGCTAAACCAGAGGCTGCACACACTATTGCAATTGTCAAGCGTGGGCATGAGATTTTGCTGCGTATAAGAATTTGAGAAAACTGTATAAGGAAAGCCTGGAAAAAGAAATAAGAAAGATCAATCAAGATACTTTACTGAAGGCAACAAATAAGAGCAAAGCCATTTGGGACATCATAAATTCAAAAATAAAAATCTCGGGACGCAGCAAGTGCGTTATGGTAGTGAATTTTCATAAAACTATTTTTTAATAGCAATAATGTGTGTTTTTTTAAGAAAGCAGGCATCAATTTTGGTTACCAGTATAACCTATATAGTAAAAACAATGTGCCATGTTTCATCAAAATAACTTTGTTTGAAAATGTACAAAAATTTCCGAAAGTAAACTTAAAGTGTTCCCGAAAAAACTCGTTTTTTGGTCAACCTTATAGGTTAATAGCAAATTGAGCTATTCAAATATTAAGCATTTGATCAAAATTCGCTACCATAACGCACTTACTGCGTCCAGAATTTGTGTTCTTACAAACATGCATTATATTTCGATGGAAAATGCAAAAATGCAATAACATAAGGCGTGTTTGATTTAAAAAAAAGAAAAGAAAAGAATATTTGTATCACAAACGACTTATGGGCCAGCCTGTGATTGTAGAAATATTTTTTTAAGATGTAGCTCAAGACACCCTATAATTAATATATACAAATTTTTTTCATATCTGGTATAATAACAGATATATTGAGCTTTATTGATTTTTTTTACGAAAATTCTACAAAAATTATATACTATTAACGATAAACTCTATAGCTAAGGCTACTGCCACGCATCAGAGAAAGGGTCTATTTGAAATGAATTTTCTGGAAACATTTTATTAAAATGAAGGACAATGACGGTTGAAACTAAGACTTCAGGGTTTGTAAAACATTCTTCTTGAGACATTTTATTTCCATAGCCCGTATTAGATTCAAGTTCTTTTCCTAAATGTTGCCAATTTTGACGTTTAAATCGCAACTTTGACGTTTTGTGAAAAACCCCAATTTATTTTTGTTTAAATGCCTATAACTTTTTTGTCTTTTGACCTACAGGGCTAAATTTTGGTAGGTAACTTGCCTATAATAATATAAACCGGCGTATAAAATTTGGTTGCCCTTACTTTGTTAATTTTGGAGATATCAATTTTTTTCGAAAGAAAACACAAAATTTTCCGGGAAAACCTCGTCGGATTTTCCTGGATAACGAACATATCCAAGCCATTTGCAAAAGGAAGGTACTCACCATTTTTGACGTTTAAAATCGCGATTTTGACGTTTTGAGGAGAACCCAAATTTATTTTTCTTTGAATGCCTGTAACTTTTTTGTCCTTTAACCTACGGAGCTAAATTTTGGTAGGTAACTTGCCTCTAATGATATAAACCCGTGTATGAAATTTGGTTGCCCTTACTTTGTTAATTTTGGAGATATAAATTTTTTTCGATTTTTTTCGAAAGAAAACAAAATTTTCCGGGAAAACCTCGGCGGATTTTCCTGGCTAACGAACTTATCCAAGCGACTTGCGAAAGGAAGGTATGTGCCAAATTTTATCAAAATCGGTCCATTATTTTTTAAGTTATAGGTGTGACACATATATATATATATATATATATATATATATATATATATATATATATATATATATATATATATATATATATATATATATATATATATATATATATATAACATATAAAGTCTGAAACTGACCTCGGATTTGGGTTCCGGGGGTCCTAAATAGCGCTCATTTGAAGAAATTTTTTCAAAATTCGAAAGTCGGGATCTCCTCATTAGTGAATTTTTTTTTAAGAAAATTCACTAAAAAGAAGGTCGACAGGAATATTGATTGCAATTTGATGCTGGATGAACTGAATAGTTTTTTGTGAGCGTGGGTGGGAGTCTCGCTGGAAACTCAAAAGTTGATCAAAGTGAACAAATGCTAAAGGAGAAGGTGGCGAGCTCGCCAAGCTCCATGTTCTTGTTTGAAACAACCCCTGAAGAAATTATACAGACAGTGGCAAATATGAAAGATAAAAATTCAAAAGACATATATGGATTTTCAGTCAACCTGCTAAAGAAATGTATAGTGTACATCGCTGTCCCACTTTGCTTCTTAATAAATATTTGTTTCAGGGAGGGAATATTTCCTGATCAGCTTAAGTTGGCTAGGGTGATTGCTTTGTACAAAAAGGGGGATGTCAACTTTTGTGGAAATTATAGACCTATATCAGTGTGCCGGTAATTGGAAAAATTTTTGAGTCTCTGCTCAAGTCGAGGCTGGTGAATTTTATAGAATTAAGGTCGATTCTGAGTGAAAATCAACATGGATTTCGTGCAGGAAAGTCAACAGTTACGGCAATGATCGAGATAATTGAGACCATTTTGGCGTCATTTGAGGATATGGAGGAAACAATGCTTTCCAGTATAGACCTGAGTAAGGCGTTCGATTGTGTGGATCACGAGAGGCTTTTGATGAAGCTGCATCATTACTGTATAAGAGGCATTGTGTGGAAGTTGCTTAGGTCGTACCTTGAGAACAGATATCAATTAGTGGACCTAAATGGAGAAAAATCGTCTCTAAGACTAATAAAACAAGGTGTTCCTCAGGGGTCTATATTGGACCCTCTGTTATTATCTATATATATTAACAACCTAATGAACCAATTTCATCGCAAGAACATAATAGCTTTTGCAGATGACACTACCCTCATAGAAAGAGCTGCAAAAAGGGACGTGTTGAACAATAAAGCATTGGCTGGCCTGGATGTTGCTGAAGCTTGGTTTGAGGCACAACAACAGTTTGGTTGTTAACTCTTGCAAAACCCAAAAACTAATCCTTACCAGCAAAAAGTCCCCTGAACATGCTACTATTTTACTACTGGGTTTTGTAGTTGATGACACGCTTTCGTGGATTCCACACATTGATGCGCTTTGCCTTAAGCTGTCAACTGCCATATTTTCCGTAAGAAGAATAAAAATGGTTGTCGGAGAGAGTGCAGCATTGTTAACATACCATGCGCATTTTCATAGTGTGGCGACGTATGGCATCATCTTTTGTGGTGCTGTGGGTGGTGCATCAAGAGTCTTTCTGAAGCAGAAAAAAGTGGTGAGGGTGTTGGCTGGTGTGTCTCAAACGACAAGTTGCCGGGATTTGTTTGTGAAGTACAGAATCCTTACCATCCCGTGCATGTACATTCTTTGCTGTCTGTGTTATCTCCACAGTCACCAAAGTGAATTTGTTAGGCACTCAGACCTTCACTGCCACAACACAAGAAATAGGGACAAATTCATCATACCAAGGCATCGCTTGGCAAGGTTCCAGTCTTCCTGTGCGTTCACTGGCGTTAGATTGTATAACAGACTGCCGTTGGCTTTCCAGGAACTAGAGAGTAAGATCTTTAAAAAAACTATAAAAAACTTTTTATTAAAAAACGCTTTTTATTCTGTGGATTAATATTTATCCTGTCGCTTTTAATCATGTTTGTCAAAGTGTCTTACAGTTGTGTTGTAATGGTTTATTACTTGTAGGTTTTATTGGATCATCGTAGTCTTAATGTGTTGTTTGTACTTATATTTTAGATGTAGACATGTAAACTGTAAAAGGTACACTTAATAATTAATGTTTATGAGTATAATTATTGTATGTATGTATGTGTGTATGTATACATTTGTAAATGCTTATATGGGTATATGCTTTTAGTGTGTGTGTATGCGTTTGTATATGTATCCAACCAACATTGCAGTGAACTGGAAATAAATACAGATCAGCATCATTGTGCTTGATCTATTGCCCAATAGGTACATGAGCCTAAAGACGCAGGTTTTTTATAAGCATTTTTCCTGTAATTAAATGTAATTCTTAATTGTAAAACCCAAACTAATACACTTGTACTAATAGTAACGTAGATAATAAGATGTTTATGTAAATAGTTAATTTAAATGTCAAACACAATGATAAAGCTAAGATAGAGCTGAAGTATTGTAACAACCATATTGGGCTGCACATTATTGTTCTATTGTTTAATATTTCTTAATAAAGTTTTGTCGAGTTGAGTTTCCCTGACTTTGGATCTGAGGTTCCAAGGTTCGAACCTGATCCGATCCCATTCGTTTTTTTAAAAGTGTCACGTGGATACCAGCAGCCGGGAGAGAGCGTATGACTTCATTCTCTCGTGCAGCTCTGTCCCTCTCCCCGGTCCCTTCGGCGACTGGGAGAAGACGTAAGACGTGGCGGGGCTCTCTCTAACATGGCCCAGGTCTCTTTCTCTCTCACACACAGCTCAGACTCTATTCTGCCTCTCTCAAATTTCCCATAACAAAACTAACTAAAAAAAACCCAGAAATCTCACCAGATTCTCGCAAATCTCACTAAAAATGTCACAAAAAAAAAACTTAGATTTTTCCATAAGGTTGAACATGGGAAATACATCGTTTTTGGGGTAGAACCGACAGTTTTCCTCTATAGACATCTGTCCACATACTCTTTCAGCCAAGTTCTCTTTCTTGCATTAGTGTATGCACATTTCGAACATGCCATGTAATGGATTTTGTTTTCAACTTCATTAAATTTAACTTCCCTCATGATTAACTCTATCGACTTATATTTAAATTACACTTATAATTCAATATATATATATATATATATATATATATATATATATATATATATATATATATATATATATATATATATATATATATATATATATATATATATATATATATATATATATATATATATATATATATATATATATATATATATATATATATATATATATATAATATACTGGATTTCAAATTCTATCCATTTATCTCGAGCCATCACATGCACAGTGGGAACATCAAAGAAAAGTGCTGGAACAATCAAGGATGGTTGTTTTGAAATATATATATATATATATATATATATATATATATATATATATATATATATATATATATATATATATAAATATAATTCAAAACAACCATCCTTGATTGTTCCAGCACTTTTCTTTGATGTTCCCACTGTGCATGTGATGGCTCGAGATAAATGGATAGAATTTGAAAGCCAGTCTTGGGTCCATCAAATTCAGTATTAATTCACAATCACAACACTTCTCATTGATGCAATCAATGGTTCTCGATAACCATCTATTATATTTGGCCAACAGCGCCAACTCATCACTATTTAAGTCTTCTTTTTTTCTGCAAGCATTCTTGCTCACAATTTAGTTTGTGGCAATTCATTTTCGTAATAACTCACTTTACTATATTTCTCAGAGAGTATCTTGAGTATATCAGTGCATCTGAAACAAACTTTGCAGATTATATACTACTAACTCTCAGGGTTAGCCAGGTTGGCCGAGCGGTCCAAGGCGACAAATTTAAGCTCCTGACCTTGAAAGAAGGTGTGGATTCGAACCCCACACATTTTGTGACCTTGGGGGAGTACTGATCTTAAGATTGTTGACCTTGGGGGAGGAACTTTCAGTGGAGTGTTGAACTTGAGAGGAGGGTGCTGTAGAGCTCACATATACTATCTACTAGTGTTGGGAAATACAGCGATTTTCGAGTAACCGGTAAACCGGTGAAAGTGATTTAGAAATCACTGTGATTTTTAGCAGTGATTTGAATCACCGCAGTGATTGAGAATTTTAGACAGCGTGGAAATAACTGAAAGCAGTTATGATTGGTTTCACTAGTGGTGTTTCTAGTATATTTTTGTGCAGTAATTATAGGATATCAATACGTTAAATATTTTGTCTCACTATTCTGTATAATTAACTATAAGGCCTATTAGTAATAAATAATTTGTTGTAGATTAATTAGCGTAGTTTAATTTGTCATAAAAGAAAAAAAGAAAAAACAACTAGATTTTAATATGCAAAATTTGGAAAGTCATTTGTGTCTCTAACTGCATTATCATTTTTTTTTGCGAACTTGTAATGTAGTCATAGAGACCGTGGGGTGATTGGAGATTATATATTTTTTTAATTTGAGGTCGTTGTTTTGTACTAAAATTTTTTCTTGCATATATTGCATGTTGCATAGCAATTGTCCCCGTCAATGGGTGTAAAATAATTCCAAATGTCACTGGTTTTTTGTTTTTTGGACATGTTTTGCACAACGCCGCGATATAGGCTGAGATGAAAGATGAAACAAAAACTAAACTAAGTATGAATAGAAATGATAGGGCACGGGCATAGCGCTTCGGCGATTCTGCATCGAGCATGCACGAACAAATAATTTTTCAGATAATCTTGGGCTGAGCAGTGAGCACTGTGAGCCGATATATCGCCAACACGCCAAACCGGTGAACGCTAATATTCGATATTTATTTCCAAGCGCTGTATCAGATCTAATACTGATATTTATTATTACGTTACCGGTTGCGCGGTTGCCAGTGATTGCTTCGCTAGTCCACAATCGCTACTCACTGCATTAGTTAAACTTCGATCACCGGTAGCTCCAGTGATTTTCCGCTCACCAGTATAAAATCACCGTGATCGATATATCGCCCAACACTACTATCTACTAGTGTTGTGATAAAAAAATTATATAGTTAGGATGCTGGAGCCTTAAAATTGAGAAAACGAAACGAGGACCTAGCACAAGTTCTCAAAGGAAAAATGTCCGCACAACGCCGCTGTACTATAGAGATTTGTCCTCGTAAGACCCCTTATACCAACTCACATACACACTCGCACACTAACTCACTCACAACACACGCGCCCGCGCACACACACACGCGCCCGCGCACACACACACGCGGGCGTAGGTAATTGCCCCTGATCTTTTAAATACAAACTTTTCATTGCAACTTCGTTGTTTGAAATGGAACATCTGTATATTTTTGCATTTTCAGATTGTACGAGTCATTTTATCGGTCTTATGTTAGGCTTTCTCCTAATAAAGAATTATTTTTGAGATATTAAAAAAAATAAAAATGGAATGCCTCATCCAAAATTTGTTATCTCGAATAATACCAAAGTTAAAGGAATAATTTTTTGTAGAGCAACTATTTGAGTCTTTGAGCTAAATAAAAACTTACGATGGCATACAATTTTAGATAAGGCGCTCAAAATTTGATGCCAGCTGTCATCAACTTCAAGCTTTTATGAGTGTTGTTTTTCAAATAGAACACCCATTTTCATTCTCGAATGTAGAATTTGATTCCCATTCGATCAGCATTATGGTTCTCTATACCCATCTTAATTAGGTTTTCCATTATACAACGCTTTTCTTAAAATTCGCATAACATGTGAATAACATATTAAAAATGACTGTGAAAATGACATTAGGAAACAATTACAGCTTGTTAAACAGAACTGTGTTTGATGTGTGTTAATTGTACTACTACACTGCTGTTATCATTTATCATTTGGATTCGCTAATTTTAATATAAATATGGAGAATGATGTGCAAAATTATACAAACCCTGACATTTCAAATTTATTTCAAATTTTTTTTTAATTTCAACAACACACCACGAGGGCTTACAGCCTAAATACTATCGTACCATGGGTGTCGACAAGGAGGAAAAAGGCAACTTGTTAATTCTGGACTTGAAGATTTGGAGGTTCGGGGGAGAAGGAAAAACATGTGCCGGCAAGGAATTCCACAACTTGGAAGTCCTCGGGACAAAAGAGTGGGCATAACATTAACATACATAGGGAAAGTAATAAAGTAGTCAATAGAAAGTGCATACACCTGTTTCAAACAGAGACATTGTATGCTAAAAGGCAGAGTCGTTTTTAACACACTGATGGGAGAAACCTTCGCAGCTTGGGTTGTGGGAGGCTGCCTTCAATGGGGTTTCTTGCCCACTTGCGACTTAATAGCAAGGGTCTTGACCTTTGGGATATGCAGACGATCTGATAATTAAGGCTAGGCACTTAAACCCAATAGTTCAGTTTACTAGGAACAGTAATATTGAAGGTATTGGACCTCTATTTCTCCAAGGTACACAAATTAAATGCTGGAGGAGGTAAGATAACGAAGAGTCAGCTTAGACTTTGAACTTACCTGTAATCAGCATATTAAAAAATTGTCAAAAAATCATTTGCTGACACATCACACAGATGAATGTACGACACAAACTGGGACCTGAAGCCCTCGATGTTGCATTGGCTGTAAAACAAGGTGATGAGGCCTGCAGTGACTTACACCACACTAGTGTAGCAGCCGAAAGTCAGATAGAAGACCACCAAAATTAAACTGAACATGTTGCAAAGACTTGCTTTTATGGAAATTACAATTGTGATGAGAACCAGGTTTCGAGCATAAATGAAATATTTTTTAGAGCTCCCACTAGCTCACATTGCGATTCAGGGGGAGACAGAATGGGGCTCCATATAATGAAAGTTACTGGCTAATTGTCACAGGTTCGAGCTGGGCATACAAATTTGACGCATGATGTAGCATCCCGTATTTGGCATGAATACATACTATGGCACTCGCCGACTATGTCTGAAAACTCATTTTGGGTATTTGGTGTATGGAAGGAAGGCGATAGATAACTACCTACAATTTCCTCCTGAAATCCTACTTGGTACATGGGGGCGTAAAAAACCTATATAGGTACTGGAGTGGACATTCATGGTGTGAGGCTGGGGATGGACATGTTCCACTCTCTAGGCACACACGCCACTGTATTTCAGACAGAGGCTTATGCACTCTAAGAGTGTAAAAAAGAAAACAATAAGAGAGCTAACTTAAATAAGTGTTTCTATATTATGTCAGACAGTCAGGAAGACCTCAAGATGATCATAAGCCCTGAGGTGTCTTTGACACTCGTTTGGGAATGCTGTGAAGAACTCTGCGTACTGGTAGACCAAAACAATGTAAAGCTGATCTGGGTGTCAAGCCACTGTGGACTCGATCGGAAGGAAAAAGCTATTGAATCAGCGAGGCAGGGTGGGGCTGCAGAATATGTGGATCCAGAGTTGGCTTTGCCTATACCAAAATGTGAAATCTGTAAATAAATAATTAGTGGATTAGCAGTTCATAGATCTTTTGCTGAGAAAGTAGACCAGGTTTAAACCATACTAGACAGCTTATCAAAATTCTTTGCAGCAAAATAAGCATGCTTTGCTTTAGTAGAGCACAACTATGATTATTGTTAGGTAACTGACAGGGCATGGCTATTGCTAGAGTACACCTCAACAAAATCAGAAAATTCAAAGAAACAAAAATGGTAGAAGGGGATTTCTTATGACGGAGAATCGTTATTCATTCCCAATTTTTCTGTTATATACAGCGACGCTAGATTAAATAAATATATAAAGAAAATATTCCATAACCTAAATACATCCTGGTATTATCCATAATAATGATTTTGCAGTCCTCTACTGCTGCTATACACATGTATATACAGGGTGATTCGCTACACAATGGACACAGAATGTGTGTGTGTAGAGGACGTAAAAACATGCTGATTTTTTATATAAAATTTTTCTCTGATGCTCATGGTTGGTGACATATTGACCTCGGAAGATTCTTTAAAAATTACAAGAAACAGCTGTATAGCAGCAGTGCCCTAACATAGAACAACCAAATTTGGTAGATGGTTTTCTTTTGTCAACATCGTTATTTGACAAAAATTTGAAGTAGATATAAACTCAAAAAGGGGTGAATTAGGGGTGGGTCATCCTTTTATTGATCTTATTTTTTTAAACGCTAACCTAATTAAAAGTTAAAGTCCATCAATTTATAGCAAATTAAATTTTCTATCTTCTCCTCCTGTTGTCAATTAAACTACCCGTTTTTGAGAAAATTGAGACTTTTAGAGTTGAGATCAAAATAAAATTATGTCCCTTGAAGACTTTATTAAACACTAACATATCTGAAATTTAACAAACGCTATTAAAAACTAATGAATAAAAAAGCCATAAAAAACACTAAAGATATTGTTCAAAATTACTTCCATTTTCTCTCACACATAATTGCACCCTTCTTCGAAAATTGGTCGAGTCTGTTAAGTAATTGGATGTCACTTTTAATAACGGTCCACTTATGATTAATGCAACTCCACAAATCTTCCGCAGTTTGAACTGGTGTCAAATGCACAGATTCTTTTAAAGCTCCCCAGAAGAAAAAGTCACATTTATTCAAGTCTGGTGATCATGCTGGCCAATGTTGAGGATAATTAATTCCACGACCTATCCATCGATTTTCAAACTGTTGCTTTAAAAATCCACCGAAGTGAAATGTGGTGGTGCCCCATTATGCATAAACCACATATCGCTGCTCAGTTGTAAGGGCAGCTCCTCCAGTAGCTCAGGAAGAACATTTTGCAAGAAAATCAAATATGTTAGCGCAGTTTAAGCGGTTTGGTAAAATAACCGACCCAACCAAATGTCCTCCAACAATACCTGCCCACACATTTATTTTAAATTCTCTTTGGAAATAGTGGGTTACTGTAGCATGTGGATTTACATCCGAATATTCGTGGCAGTTGCGCACATTCGTAATCCCTCTCCTTGTAAAGCAAGCTTTATCAGTAAAAAGAATGGTCTTGGAAAAATTAATGTTCCGATGTAAGATGAAATTACAAAAAGTCTTGCCTTTAAATCCTGCGGTAGCAGTTCTTGTACTTTTTGAAGGTGATAGGGAAGCAGCAGATCGAGTCACATAATTATATGGACTGTTGGCTGTGTTATATGAAATTGCCTGGATAGTCTTCTGGTGCTGGTTTGAGGCTCACTTTCGATACTGTCCAAAAGACGCTCCTAAGAACGTGTGTTCACTGCATGATTGCGTCCTCCAGCTTTTTTTTTATGTAAAAGGAACCTGTTTCCCAAGATCTACATTCAACATTGGCAAATGTTTGACGATGTGGTATATTACGATTAGGAAATCTTCTTCGATATACCTCTACACTTCTGAGGCAATTACCCTCGCAAAACCCTAATACCATAAGCATGTCAACTTGTTCATTAACCGAGCATTTTCAAGCCATTTTGAGCAACAAATTATTATCACAAAAGAAAACAAGACACACAAGACAATAATTATTTTAAAACTTAAGAAATTCGAGTAATGTCAGATTTGACAACAACTGTAATCTAGCAACAGATGATTGCAGAGCGCCGAAGGCATGCCCTACGAGACTTTAATATTTAATAAAACCTTCAAGGGACATAATTTTGTTTTGATCTCAACTCTAAAAATCTCAATTTTCCCAAAAACAGGTGGTTTGTCAAAAAATTGACAAGTGAAGAAAAAGATAGAACATTTTATTTGCTGTCAAACTGATGGACTTTAACTTTTAATTAGGTTAGGGTTTTAAAAAATCAAATCATTAAAAAGGTGACCTAATTCACCCCTTCTTGAGTTTATATTTACTTCAAATTTTTGTCAAATAACGATGTTGATTAAACAAAACCATCTACCAAATTTGGTTGTTCTATGTTAGGGCACTGCTGCAATACAGCTGTTTCTTGTAATTATTAAAGAATCTTCTGAGGTCAATATCTCACCAACCATGGGCATGTTTTGAGGTCCTCTACACACACATATTCTGTGTCCATTGCGTTATGAATCACCCTGTATAAAAACTAAAAATTTTAGATAATGTAGCACGTTCAGTAAAAATTTCTTTGTGGTCAAAACAAAACTTTTCTAGAAAGCAATAAAGCTGTTTGACATCCTTCAAAGAATTTTTTTACCATTACCTGAAAAATACACCCTTTTACAGTACTTTGCATTACCTAAAATTTGAAAAATTATATATAATGGGAGATTTTATCACAACACTGATTAGGAGTTATTTAATAAGCTTGTCAATAATCAGTAGAAAAAAGTTAAATTTACACGACAACAATGTCATCTACCATCTGCTACAAAGTCCCAATTGCTTTTAAAAATTACATTTAGACACATGATGTTAAGTAGTCATGGAATGGTAATATGAAGCAGCTAAGCAGGTACGTACCATGATTTTAGGCTTGCTGGGATCTGTAGGCATCGACTGTGGACAAAGAGAAGTGTTAAGGAGTTGCCAGGCATGCATGAATGTTAGTGCTAGCATGGATAGACAGATGAAGACATCAACATGCCATGATGACAAAACAATACATCTCTTTTTAAACTAATAATAAAAATAATACTAATATATTAAATAATAATTAATTAAGCATTACAATCTCGCTATAATTTCACAGTAAATTGAGATTGAAGAAGTAAAATGTGACAGGTTTATAATAGGCAGTCCTTTTATATATAATAGGGAGTACTTTGAATAGGTAAAACTTAAAACTATGGAAGTAAATATATCACAAAATCAGATTAATTATTTTGTGTTTTATTTAAATAATAATCACCTGTTATATAAATGTATAATATACAAGATATCCTAGAGGACATAACATAATATATAACAATATTATTAACAGATATACGTTTAGATGGACAAACCACTGCAAAACTACATATCCAGTAAGCTAACCTTAAGAAACTAATGAATTTCCATTGGTTGCGTTTTTTGTTTTTACAAAAACTAAATCAGTATCTTCCAATCACTATTATTTGTTGCCTGACAAACAGTTAAAACCACCTTACTTTCACATTTTAGGAACTTTTAATGGTTTTTTTTTTTTAGAAATTTCTCTACAATTTACTTCTTGGAAAAATATTGCAAGTTAATTTTTTTCTTACGAACACGATATTAGATTAGACCATTTTTAAAGATTATAAAAATTTACTGATTAAATTAATATCTCTCATGTTACATTGGCACACACGCACACACAAACATATATATATATATATATATATATATATATATATATATATATATATATATATATATATATATATATATATATATATATATATATATATATATATATATATATATATATATATATATATATATGATTTTGCAAATACAAGAGTTTATATTTTTATTTATATGTGTTTAAATCTGCCCGGCTATTTATTCCATACAGCTAGGGTATGCTGTGAGTTAATTTTTACTTGCACATAATTTAAAACCAGATATATTTTTAAAATATACTCAAATAATACTGCATTAAATTCTGCGTATGTTTGATTAAATTCTACTAAATTTATACTGATAAAATTTTAACAAATAACATAACACCACTACTTAACCAATAAATTATTAAAAAGTTACTTGAGCTCTTTTATTTAAGTTTTATCTTTGATTTAAAAAAAACATTTCTTTGCGCTTTTTCGAATTGGTGAATATAAAATATAAGTGAATTTCTTATTTAAAATATTATATAAACAAATTAAAGGTTAATAGTGACACAAATTTTCATTCACACATTCTTTATTGGAATTTATAATTTCTATTCACTCTTTAAACGAAAGGCCTTTCTATTTAATTCAGAAGTTTATACATTCAAAACTTCCTTGGCACCCGCTGTTTCCCCGGTTAAAATTGCTCGTTGCTATGCAGCCATCTTGTAAGCTTCAAATTTCAAATTTCCGCGTCCTTTGGCGTCGACTATTATTTGGATATTTTCATATCTTTCTTGCAGTATTGATTTCAAAGTTATTTTCCATTCGAAGGATACACTATGTATTAATTTACATTTTTCACATATATAAAACTATAATTTGTTGATTTAAATACTTATTTTCATATAATTTTATTAGCAAAATTGCTCTGGCGTCCTCTTGTTATGACGACCCGAAGAGAGCTACTTTGATCAATTATTTTTACTGTCATTTCAAAATATCGAATCCAAAGCAAGCTATTCATTTCACTATCTGTCACACTTCTGAGCATAGAAGTTGTTTTTGTCTATGTCCACGTCAAACTGAGAAATGGATTTGCATTTATGTTGTCAATGTCAAATTCACTATTACCCCCACTTTAAAACTATAAATGACAGATCTTCAATTATTTGTAAACAACAGCAACAAAAACATGTCTTAAAATACTTAAATTGAATACAAACTATTTTTCAAACTTTAAGTAGTGGTGTCTGAATATTATAAACATTTTAGTACAAACTTTAATCTTTCACTTATATATATATATATATATATATATATATATATATATATATATATATATATATATATATATATATATATATATATATATATATATATATATATATATATATATATATATATATATATATACATATATATATATATATATATTTCCGTCCAGTATCAGGGAAATGATACTTGAAAAGAACCGCGTGCGTAGACTAGCTCAACGCACTGGACACCCCACCGACAAACGAGGCGCAAACAGACTCATCAAACAAGTACAATCCGCCCTACAAGAGCTCCGCAACAATCGTTGGGAGGAGCGCCTGCAAACCCTGTCTACCCAAGACAATACCGTCTGGCAAATGGCAAAAGCCCTTCGCTCCCAAAAACTTTCGATATCCCCGCTTCACGGCCGTAACGGTGTCGTATATACGGATGCGGAGAAAGCTACTGCATTAGCAGATCATCTGGAGTTGCAATTCAGCCCGAATTATAACAACGTTGATCTGTCGCACGTATCAAGAACGTACCGCTACGTCAGGAGTGCGCTTCGCGCCACCCCAGACACAACTATCAAGCCCACAACTTTCGAAGAAGTTTCCCAAATAATCAAATCATTAAAAAATAGGAAAGCTCCGGGATACGATGGAATCTCCAACGTAGCCCTGAAAATCCTCCCCCGCAAAGCCGTGGTATTCCTAGTTACGATTATGAATGCCATGCTGCGATTTCAACATTTTCCTTCCATGTGGAAACTTGCCGACATTATCAACATCCCGAAACCCAGAAAAGATCCGCTGTTCCCTCAGAACTACAGGCCCATTAGCCTGCTACCAGTCATCGACAAAATCGCCGAAAAACTGATTCAGAAAAGGCTAGCTTCTTTCACATCAGAAAATCATATCCTCCCGGATGAGCAATTCGGTTTCAGACACCAGTACTCCACCACAGACCAAGTCCTTCGTGTGGTGGAAAACATCACTGAAGGATTTAATAAAAACAAGTCAACTGGTGCAATATTTCTTGACATTGATCAAGCCTTCGATAGGGTTTGGCATGCGGGCCTCCTAAACAAACTTCTATCATTTAATTATCCTCTCCCTCTGATTCTGCTAATCAGGTCATACCTACAACAGAGGAAGTACCAGGTCAAACATCTGGTAGCCAGATCTAGAACGTACCCAGCCACGGCTGGTCTCTCGCATGGTTCTGCTATCTCCCCTCTGCTGTACAATATATTTGTCGCAGACATTCCGACAGCCCCCCCCTAAACGTGACATACGCACTGTACGCAGAAGACACTACCATCCTCAGCAGCTCCACTCAGCCGAGGATAATAACCGAACGACTTCAGACCGCCATAGAGCTGCAAACATGGTATAGGAAATCCCTTCTAGCCATAAACCCCGATAAATGTTCAGCTGTCCTATTTTCCAAGAGGAGACACACACCTCACGAACACGTTTCATTAGACAACCGTCTAATTCCCTGGCAAGATTCCGCCAAATACCTCGGGGTTTTCCTTGACAAACACTTAACATGGCACCACCATGTCGATCACGCCCGAAAAAAACCCTCATGTTCATCTCGGAGCTGTTCCCACTTCTAAATAGAAACTCCAAATTGTCCATGAACAATAAGTTGCTCATGTACAAAGTCATTATCCGGCCAGCCTTGACCTATGCATCACGTGCATGGGCCACGGCGGCCGCAACACACATCAAGACCCTTCAAATCATCCAGAACAAAATTCTGAGAATGGTTACCGGAGTGCCATGGTTTGTCCGAAACAGTCAGATTCACTCTGATCTGGAAATGCCTTCGATTCTTGAGTTTATAACTCAACAATCCACAACTCAGTTTGCAAAAGCCGCTTCTTACCCAAATGCTCTTCTCCGTAGTGCCATCGACTACAACGAGCAACTTCCACATAAGCATAAGCATCCAACGCTTATACTTACCCGCTAACGCCCCCGCGGCAAAAACAGAATGGAAACATTCATACCGAAAAAGTCATTGTGTGTAATCTTTCTGACGGAGGTATGGACTAAGGTCCGGTACCCCCAGGGAGGGGGTTTTAGTGAGTACAGTCTCACAGTACCTCGATAGCCCACGGCATCTACGGGGCCGTGAATGGGCCCTCCTGTATCCAATATATATAACCAACAAAACACTTTTCAAATTTTTATAACAAACATGTATCAAATATTATTTAACCAAATTAGATCTATTTGCTTTGTTTTGATTTCAAGCTACATTTCACTACTTGTTAAATGTCTTATTGTAGCTTGATCAAAGTTTTTTGAATTTCACTAGTTTGGAGTGTCTGTCTGTTTCAGTACATTATTTTCACTTTGCTTATGATTAATTTACGAATCATTTGCTCTGTTTATTATTTGAGGACTGTCTTTTTGTATCTCTTTTCATTAATTAATTTTATAATCTTTGTGTTTTAGATTGCCATGCTGTTAATATGCAGAACCTTATTGGACCAACCTATTTGACAAATGATGCAGAGCTGTACTACAGTTTGGCTTTCCTGGATATATGAAAACACCTGCATCTGTAGTAAGTTATTTTATCTTAATTTCATTTACACCTTACTTTAAGAGGGGGGTTCAATAAAATGCTTAAAATACACTATATTTGTAGCTTGTTGAACTGTCCCAATTAAAGCCTTAGACTGAAAATATAGTATATAATAGCTAGATTGAGGTTTGAGGAAGGCAATAAAGATTTTTGTAAGCAAATATCCCGTTTATAACGAAAATACAACGTTTTTGCCAAACCATGATTTGACAATTTTTTGTCACAGAATTAGCTCAAAATCACTCTTTGCCTAGATTAGGTATCCAAGAATAAGTTTCTTAAATTTCAGGTCTTTTGGATTCTAAATAACAACGTAATGCAAAGTGAAATGTAAAATATGACATACCTTAATTATTTAGTCAATATGTCTTGTCAAACTAGCGCGTTTCGGCACCATCCGTAGACCAGCTATTTTCTAAAGGATGACGCACTAAAAATGTGATTCCACGAACGCATTTCATTTTCATTCATTAATATGTCAAATCATCTTGAAGGTTACATGCCATTAGTAACATTTGAATGTTATCTAAGACCGAAACAGTCTACACTCGAATATGTTTCAGCGATCGGCGAAATAAATCAATCAATTCTGCAATTTGCTATTTAGGTAGCCACTTACATCTAATTTCCGATACCAAGTTCCTGATGGTAAGGTGCAGTATCTGTAAATACAATGTAAAGAATTCGTTTATCACGAAGCGTCGGTAGCTCAATGGAAGACTACTTTGCCTGTTAAGCGGACGATGCTGGTTCGAGTCCAGCCCGGACCGTTTTTCCTTTTAATGAATTTTTATTAGGAAAAATTAACTAAATTCAAATGGAGAGGTATCTATGGTGAGATTTGACAAACATTTTTTTCAAATGAGCGCGAAATAGGACCTATAAGACAAATATCCTGGGTCAGTTTCAATTTTTATATGTTTATGTAAATATAAATAAAAATTTTAAGTTTTATTTAAAAAAAAGTTTATCTCCGAAAATTACAAAGCTATTTTGATGAAATTTATGTGAATACGTTGTCTTGGTAAAGGCCTTACCACGTGCCAAAATTCAACCTTCTAGGTTTATAGAAAATTGAGTTATTCAAATTTGAAGCATTTAATGAAAATTGATTACCATAACGCACTCGCTGCGTCCAGACTTTTTTTGCTTCCGCGACTTAAGCGGTTTGACCTTTGCTTTTTTTAGATTTAAAAATGGTTAATCTTGCTGGTGCGTATGGATGCAGTAATGAATACAATTCACAAAAACTAATTTCTTTCTTTTGTGCAAGTAAAAGATATTTAACGGTAATTATGCAGATGATCGGCATACGTGATTTTTGAAAAATCTTTCAGTAAACATGCTTAAAAGACTCAATGTGTGCATAAGCAACAAGAGATATGTTGTGGAATCAACCCCTCCAAAAGTTACGGGACCCGGAGTGAATAGGGATGCTCAGCGGAGAAGGAACTATAAAGGAAATTTCAGTAAAAACAACTTAGTTCGACCTCTATAAGCAGCCTTTTCACTTTTTGTATCAACACTTTCTCCTAAACATGTTTTTCCCCTGCACCACGTATATTTGCTCCAAGTCTCCCGCAGCTTTTTGGGGATTGAAGGGACACCATTTTTCCTGACCTAACCTGACCTGACCTGATCCGGATCCTGACCTGACCCGGATCCTTACTTAACCCATACCTAACCCTGGACTGACAAAAAAACGTAGAAGAAAACCGAAAAGCAGAAAAACATGCATTTAAAAAAAATTGTAATGATTTAAAATATTTTTGATACCACTAGCTATTCCTTGAGACAGTATCAATGGGCTCTATCCTGAATCTATATAAGCCAAAAAAACAAATTTTGTTAAAAAATAAAAAACTATTGTGAAAAAGCAAAAGCGACTACTTAAAAACTCAAAGACGCAGCAAGTGCGTTATGGTAGTGAATTTTCATAGAACTGATCTGACACCAAATATTTTATTACAACTTTTTTTTCTTGCAACATAGAAATCTTAATTTTTGTGTATAGTTTACTTTATATATCGTAAACCTACCTACCAAATTTGGTTATCATAGATTTTTTTATTTTTTAGGATAAAAATGTTTTTCAAATGAAAACTAAAAATTTTTCCGAAAAACCTCGTCCGATTTTTTCGATTAACGAACTTATCAAAGCCATTTACAAAAAGAAGGTACATGCCAAATTCTATCAAAATCGGTCCATTGTTCTTTGTGATAAAAGTTTTTTTCGAATAAAAACTCAAAATTTTCCCGGAAAACCTCGTCCGATTTTCCTGACTAACAAACTTCTCAAAGCCATTTATAAAAGGAAGGTACATGCTAAATTTTATTAAAATCGGCCCATTATTTTTTGAGATAAGAATTTTTTTCGAATGAAAACTCAAAATTTTCCCGGAAAACTACGTCCGATTTTCCTGACTAACGAACTTATCTAAGCCATTTACAAAAGAAAGGCACATGCCAAATTTTATCAAAATCGGCCCAGTATTTTTTGAGTTATCGGTGTGATATATATATATATATATATATATATATATATATATATATATATATATATATATATATATATATATATATATATATATATATATATATATATATATATATATATATATATATATATATATATATATATATATATATATATATATATATATATATATATATATTATATACAGGATACTAAACATTATGGAATCGCTCAGAGTTATAAACAGTAAATCTCTGCTTTCTCTCTTCGAACTTTATTATGAGAAGGTTAAAACTCGCGCCACATGTTTCGTCGTATTTGATTGGTTCCGCTTACTGTCAGATTTGAAGGAAGGGATGTCAAATTTCTTGTTCGCGGTGTAGAATTAAAATGAGTTTATGCAGTGATAATATTATAATATGGATCTTTGTAAATTAACAAATGAATATGGGTTACTAAGTTACGGATCACGTTGCTAAGTAATTTATGCGTCACCTAGCAACCTAGGATACACACAATGTAAAGTGCTCTTTCATTCATTAATCTTTGTTACTAGGCGATTGGAGTTAATGCCTATTGAATAAACACGTTATTTCTCATGGTTCTGAGCAATGCTAATAATTTAAAAATATTCAAGTATTGATACAGTAGCCCCCCACACGGATATTGTTACAACTACCACTTTGAATCCTGCTCTTAAAATGCCCTACTTGTGTTTTATATGAGTGTCTTTATGTTTTGAGTGTATATGAATTTGTTTTGTCCCTTTTATTTGTCTCTCATATACAAAATCATCAATATTATCATCATCATTGATATTTATTTACACTGAGTATGTGAATTTTCCTCGTACTATATTTGTTGTTAAAATATTTATTTATACATTTCAGATGGATTTCAAGAATTCATTAGAACTGCTCTTCAGTATTTTACACAAACCGTTTTGACTGAGATCAGTATTCTACACGATACAACCTTCGATACCCACTTACGTTGCCGCCAGGTTTTCCACAGTATCAACATTTAGTGGCAGTGTTAGTGTTTTGACAATTATCGTTCATAAACCTTTAGTATTTTAATTAGTGATACGTGATATTGTATTTTATTTGTAAGTACCAAGTCTTAAGTTTTTAGTTTTAAGTTTTAAGTTTTGTGTGCAGTAGCTAATAATTTGTTTGATATTGCTAAATATCAATACAATATATATATATATATATATATATATATATATATATATATATATATATATATATATATATATATATATATATATATATATATATATATATATATATATATATATATATATATATATATATATATATATATATATATATATATATATATATATATATATATATATATATATATATATATATATGTCTATATGTGTTCTACTTGCTGTGCATTGTCGCTTGGCTACTTGTCGCCTTGATATTCGGAAAGACTGTGACAGGATGAATACCCTTTCTAATATTGATATTGTAGGGGTCATTGTCAGATTATCGGGCCTCGTTTAATGTTTTTGTTGTTTATATACCTGCCAATCCTCCAATTAGTGGTTACTGCCTCTTGTTTGAAGCTTTCGAGTCCCTGTGCATAAAAAATGGTCGTGACACATTCTTAGTCGGTGATTTTAACATGCCTGAATATGCTTCTTGTCGTCAAGACAACCCCACCACTTGTGTGTCTGCTTTTCAAAATGTTTGTAATCTACTACTCCTTGTACAATTTAATCACACTGAGAATATTAACAATATAATTCTCAACATGGTTTTATTTACAGACACTTGCTTGGTGTAGTGAGCTCTTGATTCCCCCGTGATTCCTGATAGTCATCCACCCCCTTAATCATAGAGTTGATGTTCAGTAGTCTCTTCCTCTGTTGGTAACACTGGGTAGAGATTATATAATTTTCGAAAATGTAATTTTTTTGAATTGTATGCAGTCTGGATGCTTATGCTGCGATGGTATGGATGAGCTTCAGATGTTGATTCTATGCTTGACTTTTTCTATTCCAGAATTTACGACTTGTTTGATATGTATGTTCCCATGACTGCTACTGGTGAATGTAATAGGTATCCCCCTTGGTTTTCTAAAGATATTAAGGTTAGTATCAAACATAAATATTCATTGTGGCGTGGCATAAGTTTAAGAAGTCTGGAAATGTGGAGTTTCTAAATAAATTTAGGGATCCAAGACAAAAACTTAAGCGATACATTTATCTTTCTCAAGTAACCTACTTCCAGAGGGTTGAAAGAGAGGTTAGGTCTAATCCTAAAAAGTTCTAGAACTGTTCTTCTGGACGCCCTGAAAACTTTTCTATTAATAATTCATCTAACCAGCAACAGGCAGTTGCTAGTTTTCCACTTATTTCCTACTCTACTCTGGTGCCACCTCCATCGATTTACTTATAGCTGCCAGCCTTTCTTCAAGTGACATCAGATTGTTTTTCTTGATGCCTTTACAGATGATAAAATCATTACAGCTGCTAATCAGGGCTAACATGTCCTGTGGACCTGATCTAGTTCCTAGCTTCTTGGTGTGCGATTGCTTATATGCTTTCTTGACTCCATTTAACAACATTTTAAAATTAATTCTTAGGTCTGGAACATTCCCCGCGATTTGAAAGCTGTCATGAGTTTTCCCTGTCTTCAGGGCGGGGCATAGTGAGGATCCATCAAACTATCGTCTCATACTATGTGTCTTCTGTAACATTTTCGAGGCTGTTTTCAGAGAATATTGTTTTACATCAAAAACAGACTCTCCATTTTTCAGCATGGTTTCATTCCAGGTAGATCGTCTGTGATGAATTTAGTTGGTGTTACACAGTTCATTTCATCCACTCTCGACCGCTCTCCAAAGGTTGATGTAAGGCTTTTAATTGTCTAAATCTTTCTGTTCTAATTGACAGGATGTTATTGGCTATCGGATACGCTGAGGGCTTGCTTGGCCTATTCAGATCTTACCTGGATGGAAGGAGGCAATTTGTTGAGGTCAGACGTTTCAATTCTAACATCTATAACATAACTTCGGGAGTGTGGCAGGGTTCCATACTCGGTCCAGTATTGTTTAATATATTTATCGACAAGTTAAACATGTTTTACATGTTCCCTTTTAATGTATGCATATCACATTAAGATTTTTGCAAGTACTTTGAGTGTTGATGACTGTTTGCAGCCCCAGAAGTGTCTTGAGGTCCTTGATGAACAGTGTTGTCGGAGTGGACTTTTTATGAATGTTTCTAAGTGTTGTGTAATGTCCTTTACTCAAAATAAGCACTTGATTACTTTTAGTTAGAATGTAAGGGGGTTAAAACTAAGTGAGATGTAAAACACGTTTTTACTCGTGTCACCATTTCGTTGCGGAACCCAGTAATATGTTGTCACAGCAGCTCCAAATAACATAGAATGTTAAAAAATAGAGACTATGTACAACCAACTAACAATTTAGTAAATTGTCAGCCCTGGCCCATTTCTTCCCCAATATAGGGACAAAGCATGTAAGGCTAGATGTATTCTCACCACAATTAGAACCATAGACCGGTTTCCCTCTAATTAGAGCATGTCAGTACGGCATGCTAATTGCATCAAAAATACGCCTATAAAGTAATACGGCTATGGTAGCCAGCCTCGCAAAACTAAGAGATGTAAAACACGCTTTCATATGTGTCGCTATTTCGTTGTGGAAGCAAGTAGTATGTTGTCATGGCGGCCTTAAATAACACATAATGTTAAAAAAATAGAGGCTGTGTACAATCAACTAACAACTTAGTAAATTATCAGCCCTGGCTCATTTATTCCCCAATATAGGGACAAAGTATGTAAGGCTTGATGTATTCTCACCAAAATTAGAACCGTAGACAGGTTTCGCTCGAATGAGAGCTCGTCAGTACAGCCAGGGCTGACAATTTTCTAAATTGTTAGTTGGTTGTACACAGCCTCTTATTTTTTAACATTGTGTTATTTGGAGCTACCGTGACAACATACTACTTGGTTCCGCAACGAGATGGCAACACGTGCAAAAGCATGTTTTACATCTCACTTACTTTTGCGAAGCTGGCTACCACAGCTGTATTACTTTATAGGTGTATTTTTGTTGCAATTAGTATGGCGTAAGGACGAGCTCTAATTAAAGCGAAACCGGTCTACGCTTCTGATTGTGGTGAGAATACATCTAGCTTTACATACTTTGTCCCTATATTGGGGAAGAAATGGGCCAGGGCTGACAATTTACTAAATTGTTAGTTGGTTGTACACAGTCTCTATTTTTTTAACATTCTGTGTTATTTGGAGCTGCTGTGACAACATACTACTGGGTTCCGCAACGAGATAGCGACACGTGTAAAAGCGTGTTTTACATCTCACTTAGTTTTAACACCCCCAGACCCCCCACCACCAACTTTTTCCCACGGGGCTCGTCCGCAGCCTTGCCGCCCCGATAGCACTGCAACCTTTGGTTGATTGTGCATGCCCTTAGTATTACTCCACCCATTCCAAAATCACCGTGCCTTGAACTAGTCTGCACAGCGATTGGTAGGGTGAAATTTTATATTGCTCTGTATCCGGTCTAGACTGACCGTAGATCAGTTGTCTTTTGCCGACCGGAGCTTTACACTCGAACAAGATGTGCTGGGCTGATTCCTCCCCCTCGCCGCAGAATCTGCATGCGAGGTTCCCCTTGAACCGCCCCATTTTAGGCAGCTGTTTCTTGACGGCCATGTGTCTCGTCAAGAGACCTGTTATGTTTCTGAGCTGTCCTCTGCTAAGATTTAGCACCTCCACAGCTCTCTTTGAACTGGGTTCGTCAATTATTGCCTGACCCCTGGACAGTATGCCCAGTACACCTTGTGTTGGTTTCTGCCCCAGGACATAATGGCTCCCCTGGCAGTGCTCTTTGTCACGCCCAGAGCCGGTTCTGGTCCCATTAATGGTTCTGCTGACCCTCTCTTCGCGAGACTGTCAGCTTCTTCATTGCCTTTGACCCCCGAGTGACCCGGCACCCAGATGAGGGTGACCTCATTCTGCCCAGCCAGGTCGCTCATTTTGTCTCGATACTCACTCACCAGCCAGGAATTTACCCGTGGGCTACTTAGTGCCTTAAGGGCTGCCTGGCTGTCTGTGGCTATGAGGATCCGTTTGTTGGTGTATCCCCTCCTCTTGTTCTCCGGCACACAGTGCAGGATGGCGTACATTTCGGCCTGAAACACCGTTGCATGGGCTCCGAGGGAAATACTATGACTTACCCTTGGTCCTTCAGAGTAAACACCTGCCCCCGTCCCACGCTCCCCGCCAGATCCGTACGTGAACCAGACGAGCGCCTCCTCCCGCCATGCATCGCAGTCGGGGATTTCCACTGTAAAATTAGTTTGCCTGCAGATTCGCGGGCTCGCGAAGTCTGACCTCATTTCAAGCATGGGCTCCTTCACGATCTACTGAATTTTGCAGTGGCCCCTGAAGCCTGGGTTGATCTTCAGCCTACCATTGCAGGCTAGGCTGTATAGTCCTAGCCTGGCCTTCCCCATAACAATATGTGTGTGTGTGTGTGGGGGGGGGGATCCCGCAACACCTCCATTGCGGCTGTTGGGGATGAAGACATGGCCCCTGTGAGGCCTAGGCAAGCCATCCTTTGGATCTTGCCTAGTTTTTGTTTGGCACTGGATTGTGTCACCTTAGGCCACCAGGCCAGTGCCGCATATGTTAGTGATGGTCTGACCACCCTTGTGTAGAGCCAGTGGACCATACTAGGTCTTAGTCCCCACGTTTTTCCATATAGCCGCCTAGTGACGGGTAAGGTCATGACTGCCTTACGCAGTATTTTTCCAATGTGACCATTCCAGGTTACCTTAGAGTCCAATACGACACCAAGATATTTTACCTCCCTGGCCATTGGAATGCTCCTACCGTATAGAGTGAGAGTTCTATGGCTGTCGCACTTCCTCCTCCTCGTAAACGGCACAACGGTTGCTTTCTCGGGGCTCACCCCGAGCCCTTGACCAACCTTCCACCTTTTTCAGTGCAGCCTGCATGCGCTCCCACACTGACTGTGTGACCTTTCCGCGGACTATGATGACAATGTCGTCCGCACTGCCCTGTACCTCATACCCCCTTCCCGAGAGCCTCTCCAGCAGCCCGTCCACGACTAGGCACCAGAGCAAGGGAGACAGAACGCTCCCCTGCGGACACCCCGCCAGCAGAGTCCCACCCGCGAATGAGGTGAACACCGCCCTGTCCCTGAGCATGGAACCGATCCACCTGCAGCAGGTCTCCTCTATTCCATGCTCCCTGACAGCTGCCAGAACCAATCCGAATGAGGTGTTGCTGAAGGCCCCCTCTATGTCTAGGAACACCCCCAGCGCCACCTTCCTGTTCTCCAGCGTATTCTCCAGTTTCAGCACTAGTCGGTGCAGTGCTGTTTCTGTTGAGAATCCTGCTCTGTATGCCTATTGTCTGTAGTGTAGGGGGTATACTTCCAGTACACCGCCCCTAATGTGCCGGTCGAGCAGTTTTTCCACTGTTTTTAGCAAGAAGGACATGAGACTTATTGGCCTCAGAGACTTTGCCTGGTCTGTTGGACGCCCAGGTTTAGGAATGAATACAACCCTGGCCAGTCTCCATGCCCTCGGAATGTACCACAGAGACAGGCTGGCCTCATAATGAGGATAAGCACCGGCGCCAGTATATATATATATATATATATATATATATATATATATATATATATATATATATATATATATATATATATATATATATATATATATATATCTCCCGTGTTGGAGCATGATGGGCATTATTCCATCAAATCCTGGCGATTTGTATGGCTTAAAGTTGTTAATGGCCCATCTGATTTTGCTCCACGTAACCACCTCTTTAGGGACTCTCCAGTCTACTCTAGATGCCCGCCTATGGAGTAAAATTTTCATAGTTTCCTCCCCCGAGCTTGTAAAGCCTCCCATGGATGTTCTAAGGGAGCCTATGTTGGTCCGAGTGCTCTTGGACAGGATCTTGTGTAGTCGAGCACTCACAGACGTGTTTTCCACTTCCTCGCAGTGCCTCCTCAAAGACTCCTTCTTGGCATCTCTCAGTCTTTTGTTATAAGTCGTTAGGGCCTGTCTATATTCATCCCACGCTCCCGACTTTTTGGCCGTCTTAAACAGCTTACGAACCTGCGTCCTCCTTTGCCTGAGGTCCTCGTTCCACCACAAGACGTTCCTGGTGGACACTCTCATTTTCAGAGGGCAGTTGGTGTTATAGGCCGAGGTGATTGCGTCTCGTAATTGGGCTGCCGCAATCTTGAGGTCTATTGAATTGTCTATGTTACTCTTAACCCCCCGCAGTTCCACTGCTAGGTCTGACCTGTAGGCTTCCCAGTTCGCTTTGCGAGGGTCCCGGTACCATACTGTTTGTCTTTCAACTTTGGCGATTTCAAACCGAATGTATCTGTGGTCTGAGCTACTCACTTCCCCAGCCACAGCCTAGCTCTTAACAAAGTCACCCAGGAACTGGGTGGAAACTGTTAGATCTAAAACTTCCCCATGCCGTGTTGTGACGAAGGTCGGTTTATTACCTCTATTCAATATGTCTAAATTAAATTTCATAAAGAATTGTAAAAGTGTCTCACCCCTAGAGTTTGTGTCTGAGCTACCCCACAACGCATGGTGCGTGTTCGCATCTATGCCAATGATGGTCTGCCATCCACCCGCTCTGCTACCCACCATCAGCTGCTCCAATTCGTTGGGTGGAGGAGGGTCCGTGCTGTCCCCTGGCAGAGAGACTGACGCGACAGTAATGTCCCTCGGCCCATCTGCTCCTCTACATCGAATTTTGATTGTTGCCAGGTCCCTGGCACAGAAATTAATTAAAGGCAAACCTGACAAAGATGCAGGCCCTCGGGTTCTCGCTGGATCTGCTGTAGATGAGCTTTCCAGCAGCTCCGCTGAGTTCCTTGATCTCTCCTTTATAGGAGTATGGTTCCTGGATGAGGGCCACATCCGTGTTCCTCAGAGCCATCAGTAGTCCGGCCGTGGCTGCCCTACTGTGTTGAAGGTTGACCTGAAGGAACCTAAGTCACATTAACCCGTAGTTGCTTCCCCAGTGGGCGGAAGCTAACCCTTCCCAGGCCCCAGAATGCCTTGAAGGAGGTTCTTTCAAGGGCTCTGTAAGACGCCTGGTCGATCGAAAAGGCGAGAGTCTGTTCTTTCTTCTCTGCCTTCCTTCTTAGAACCGACCAGTGTTGTGTCCTCAGTTCAGGGTTCTGGATCTTCAGTCTACTGTTCACTGTCTCCTGCAGGACGGTGTCAGGGATCCGTACGAGGACCTTGTGTCTCTTTGGGAGTTCCTTGGGCTCGGCGGATGTCAAGCCCGCCCCCTCCCAAATCTGACTGAGGCCTCTGATCGTTTTCCACAGCCAGTCCCGCGACTGCGGGCCGGCACAGGTTATCCAGAGGATACCCCCAGCCAGGCGCGCCCGTTGTAACTGAGGTGGGCTCTCCCCTTCCTGAAGAGAGTCCATAGTAGCTACTACCGTAGCCTGGATCAGGTCCGCCTTCCCATGGTCTAGCATGACCTCAGGATGGCGTCTGTCAATCACCGCCATCACGAGGCCCTTTGCAGCCTCCCATAGGAGCCAGTCTGCGCCGGTGTTCCGGCCTTGGTGCTCTTGGGACGTCTGTCTGTAGTAGGCGTGCTAGAGCCAGAGCACGGCGTCTTCTTACTCGCACTCTCCTCTTGCGCCTTTACAGGTGCCCTGGCGCTTTTGGGACGTCTGTCTGTAGTAGGCATGCTAGAGTCCAAGCACGTCCTCTTCCGACTCGCACTCCTCTCTTACGCCTTTACAGGTTTCTCGACTGTCCACGTCCCGGTCGCCATTTTCTGCGCCCTACGGAACTGTTTTCTTTCCACCCCGGAAAGACGCTTGGACTGCCTGGGCAGTCCCTTTACCCCTACAGTGGGGTCCTCACTGGTGGAGAGTCCGCAGAGCTCGCCGCCCTCCGGTGGGACCCAGCCTCCAGCTTGGGTGTCGGGGACAGGTCTCTGGCCGAAGCTACCCCCTGATCCCCCGTATCTACGTCGGTCGTGAGACCTCCAGAGTCCGCTGCCGCCGCCTGGCTCGTCTCCGTTTCCAAAATAGACTCAAGGCACAAGTCTGTAGCCGGATCCACTCCTCTAGCCTCATTGGTTTTGATTTTATATGTATTTATCTTCATGTTCCCACGAGAATGGGGGAAATACTGTCCACACCATCAGAACCCCCTGTGTGGTGCAAGGCGGGTTACTCTGGAGGGTTGCCCGGTACTCCAGAGGTTTTGTTCACGACACCATCTCCCTGGTGCCATCCATCCCTAGGCATGGGTCAGGTGATACCGTAGATTGGGGGAGTTCAGTTCGACATTCTTGTCTAGACCCGTCATGTTTAGTTATTAGCAGGGTCACCTCGTGCAGGATGCAGCTTTCACCGCTAATGGCAGTCTTGGGAAAAGCTTCATCGCAAGTTTATCTTGTTTTTTTCACTTCCTCAGCTTGCCCCCTGCGCCAGAGCTGACAGTTTACTAAATTGTTAGTTGGTTGTACACAGTCTCTATTTTTTAACATTCTGTGTTGGAGCTGCTGTGACAACATACTACTTGGTACCGCAACGAGATGGCGACACGTGTAAAAGTGTGTTTTACATCTCACGTAGTTTTGCGAGGCTGGCTACCATAGCCGTATTACTTTATAGGTGTATTTTCGCTGCAATTAGTATGCCGTACTGACGAGCTCTAATTAGAGTGAAGCAGGTCTACAGTTCTAATTGTGGTGAGAATACATCTAGCCTTACATACTTTGTCCCTATATTGGGGAAGAAATGGGCCAGGGCTGACAATTTACTAAATTGTTAGTTGGTTGTAGACAGTCTTTATTTTTGAACAGGTTGTGTTATTTGGAGCTGCCGTGACAACATACTACTTGGTTCCGCCACGAGATTACGACACGTGTAAAAGCGTGTATTACATTTCACTTAGTTTTGCGAGACTGGCTACCATAGGAGTATTTTCGCTTCAATTAGTATGCCGTACTGACAAGCTCTAGTTAGACCGAAACCAGTCTACGGTTCTAATTGTGGTGAGAATACATCTAGTCTTACATACTTTGTCCCTATATTAGGGAAGAAATAGGCCAGGGCTGACAATTTACTAAATTGTTCGTTGGTTGTACACAGTCTCTATTTTTTAACATACTGTGTTATTTGGAGCTGCAGTGACAACATAGTACTTGGTTCCGCAACGAGATGGCGACATGTGTAAAAGCGTGTTTTACATCTCACTTAGTTTTGCGAGGCTGGCTACCATAGCCATATTACTTTATAGGTGTATTTTTGCTGCAATTGGTATGCCGTACTGACGAGCTTTAATTGGAGCAAAACCAGTCTATGGTTCTAATTGTGATGAGTACATCTAGCCTTACATATAAGGAGGCTTCCACTTAGTCGCCCCAGGACAGTTAGCGACCCCAGAATTCTTTTTGATGGTACTCTATCTTTTAAACCACTCTATGAGCAGACTGTCAGTTCTGCTTACAAAACTCTTGGGTTTCTGACAAGAAACAGCATAAATTTTTCACTGACTGACACCATCGACATAGTTATCCACCATTTTTATTCTACCCTCTAACATTGTCTTCATCCTTTCATCGTCCTTGTTTTTCACTCCCATCATATTCTTCCCATTTGTTTCACACAATTACTCATTTTTATTCCCGCATCATCATACATATTGTTCGTCTGGCATCATATTCTATATTAAAATCATCGTTGTAGTTATCCCCGTTCCTATTGTATTTATACTTGTTTCTACTGCCGTTGTCATATTTGTTTTTATTTCGATACCTATTATCCCCCTTTCGTTTTCTTTTACATCCATTATACCAATTATTGTGATTATTTTACCTGTCATTATTTCTATTGTCTCCCTAATCCTTGCTTTCTTCTCGGTTTTCTTTTCGATTCGTAGTTCTTTCATTGCTGTTGCCTTATCTTTCAATTCTTTTCATCTTTTGTTTAAAATTTTCTTCTGTTTTCACACTTATTCTTTTGCTTCCTATTTTCAGCTTTATATATATATATATATATATATATATATATATATATATATATATATATATATATATATATATATATATATATATATATATATATATATATATATATATTACCTATTATCCCCCTTTCGTTTTCTTTTACATCCATTATACTAATTATTGCGATTATTTTACCTGTCATTATTTCTATTGTCTCCCTAATCCTTGCTTTCTTCTCGGTTTTCTTTTCGAATCGTAGTTCTTTCATTGCTGTTGCCTTGTCTTTCAATTCTTCTCATCTTTTGTTTAAAATTTTCTTCTGTTTTCTCACTTATTCTTTTGCTTCCTATTTTCAGATTTATATCTGTTTCTTCGCTGAAATTTATCAATTTTCCATTAGTTTCTCTCAATTTACTTTCCATTTCAGTTTCATATTTCTCTATTTTATGTTTAATCATCGTACTTGCACCTCTCATTCGCTGATCTCTTTCATTCAATTTTATAACATGTATCTCATCCATTTCTACGTCTACTTTGTCTTGTATCAATTGTTCTCTTTCCATTAGTTCTTGTTTCAGATTTCTTATTTATATCTATTGCTTTTTTGTCCATTTTCTCATTCATATTTTGCTTCTGGCTATTCTTTTTGCATGTAATAAATTCCATAACTATGTCTATGGTAATCAAATCGAAATCAATACTGATCATAAACCTCTTGTTAATATTCTCATAGTAATAGTTTCAAAAATTCAAGTCGAATTCAAAGAATTAAACTGAAATTAATGAAATATGACTTGACTATTAAATATGTTCCTGGATCTGAAATGTATATTTCTGATTTACTATCAGGGGCCTATATAAAATCAGAACAGTCTGAAGATCCAGAGTTATCTGAGGTTGTCCATACCATACAGTTACATGATTACCTCAACTTATCTTGGAAAAAATTAAATCAGAGACTGAACAAGATAAAGATCTAAGTTTAATTGTAAAGTTTGTAAAAACCTATTGGCATAAAAATTACTGATAATATTATACTTAAACATTTCTATAGGATCAAAGATCAATTATACACTAATAATGGTCTTCTTTTTATAAATGATAAAATTATTATACCTAAAAAATTACAAAATATTTATCTGTTTAATTCATGGAAAAGCACACTTTGGAATTGTTAAGTCTAAACACAGAGCTAGAAAATATTTACTGGTTCTCAAATAATAATGATATCGAAAAGTATGTAAAAATGTGCTTTACTTGTCAAAAGCATCAATGATGTTGTACTAAGGAACCATTGATTCCACAGAAAATACCAAAATTACCATTTAGAAAAATAGGAATAGACATTGCTGAATTTGGCCCTAAGATATATCTTATTGTCATTGACTATTTGTCAAAATGGATTGAAGTTTGTGAAGTTAAAAACAAGACTGCAAGCGAGTGTATCAGTGAGCTGATGAAAATTTTTTCAAGTCATGGCTTTCCAAAAACGATTATTACTGATAACAATCCTTTTAATAGTTTGCAATTCAAACATTTCTGTGAACAGAATCAAATAAAAGTTAAGTTTAGAAGTCCTGAATATCCCATGTCAAATGGACTTTCTGAAAAAGCGGTAGGAATAGCAAAACAGTTAATAAAGAAAACTTCAAGTCAGTTAGAATTATATCAGGCTCTTTTAGAATACCGTACAACACCAGTTACCGGTACACAATTTTCTCCCAGTGAGATTTTAATGTCACGAACCTTAAATACACACCTCTGTACTAATAAAATATCCTTAGTCCCTAAAATAGTCTATGAAGATGCTTATAACGAACTGAAAAATGTAAGCAACAAAACTAAATATTACTATGACAAAAATGTTAAATGTAAACCAGAATTTAATAAAGGTCAGAGTGTTGTTGTTCAAAATAATAGAACAAAACTATGGGAGCCTGCCTTTATTCGAGATAAAACTAACAATCCACGGTCCTATGAAGTTGTAAAATCGAACAATAGCATACATTTAAGGCCAAATCCTAACCAATACATTGTACCTACAACTGAAAATGATGATATGCCCATTGTACATCCTAATGATAGTGACTTAGTAGACTCCTCAAACTGAAAGTGTCAGTGACAGTGCGATCAATCATCAGCCTACAACAAGTTCTGGTCATCCTAATGATAATGGCTTAGCAGACTCTACCAGAAAAAGTGAAAGTGTTAGTGACAATGCGATCAATCATCAGCCTACAACAAGTTCTGGTCGAGTAATTAAGATGCCGGAAAAATTTAAGGACTGTTTGTTATAGTATTAGTAATGTAAACCCTTTTGCGATAGAGGGGGGGGGGGATGTTTAGTATGTTATATTGGCTTTGCCAATCCTGTACATTGTTTGGCTGGCCCAACCCTGACCGTACATCTGAATGTGACAGATGACGTCGGTCCTGGCCATTGTGCACAAGAATGTCAGGTGACACAGAACAAAAACTCCTCTCAAGTATCTAGTTGGTACGTTTGTAGCGATTTACTTATAGCTAACCAAATTATAATATTGAAATCACACTCGCTGTTTTTATTGAAATTAGCACGTACATAACACACACACACACACACACACACACACATATATATATATATATATATATATATATATATATATATATATATATATATATATATATATATATATATATATATATATATATATATATATTCTACCTTTTATTAAGCTAAATACAATTTATTACTTAGTAAGTGTGTTTTGGTAACGAATTTTGATTAAATGCTTCAAGGTTTGTCGGCTAGGAAACGAGTTTTCTCGAAAACATTTTATGTTTATTTTCGGGAAATGTTAGTACATTTTCAAAGAATAAGTTATTTTGATAAAATATGGTACATTGTTTCTACTATATAGGTTATATCGGTGACCAAATTGATGCCTTCTTGCATTAAAGAGACATATTTGCTATTAAAAACATTTTTATGAAAATTCACTTCCATAATGCACTTTCTGCGTCCAGACTTTTTTGGGTTTTGGTTTGTTGGTCTTTCAGCTAGTACTGAGTCAGATATCTTGGCTGGTATATGCAACATGTCATTTGTTAAGCCGTTCATATTCCAATAAATCCTCCACTGTTCACACCTCGATGGCCAATGCATCTTTTAGTTCCAGCAACTCACCAATATTCATTTTCAAGTTCTCGTTTAAAATAACCACCTCTTTCATTGCATCTCTTGTTTGTTCCAAATATCTCCTCTAATATCTTCACATTCACATAATTCTACAGATACTTTATTTTAGCCTCTTAAAATATCTGCAGTCAAATTGTCACATTTCATTCAATGCAGTATTTTTCTCATAAAGAGTAGATTTTAAAGTTTCCATTTGTTTCAGCTAATTGTTTAGCCCATAACCTTGACATGATTTTTCATAACCCTCTCCAAGTAGCTTGGATGAAAAACAGTCTGGCAAACCACAAAGAAATATTTGGACAATTATTTTTTGCAGTATTTAAATTTTCCTTCCATTTGTGAACAGCTGTGAATGCTTAAACTATTTAAGTTAATATCTGATAAGATTTTTTTATTTATTCTTATCTTTTAAGTGATTAATTTCTTATTTACAATAATTCCCCAAAATATAACTTCGAACTATATTTCAACATTTGAAGCAGACTCCAATGACACCCCCACTATAAAAACTGGCTGCTTTTCATGTACACACTGATACAGACACAAATTAATTCAACTTGGAAACCAACCAAATTTGCAGACATTCTAGAGCAATTAAATACACTTCCATTCACAGTTTGTTTAAATTGTTATATTAATAACAGTGTTAATAATAGCACAATGAAAAAAAAAAAAAAACTTTCCACGCTAGCTTGCAACCAAAAAAAAACCATCCATTAATAGCAGTGTTGGATAATGAACGTAGGATTTGCAAAAAAAAGTCTGGACGTAGCAAGTGCGTTATGGTAGCAAATTTTCGTAAAAATGCTTTTAATGGCATATATGTCTTGTTTTTAAAAGAAGGACATTTGGTTGGCCATATAACCTATATGTTAGTAACACTCTACCATATTTCGTTAAAATATCTTTGTTGTTTCAAAAAGTGCAACCATTTTCCGAAAATAAACTTTAAAAGTTCCAGAAAGAAACTGGTCCAATTTTTCTGGCCAACAAACCTCTTTAAGCTGTTTACACACCTGTCAGGATATAATTATGCACAACAGCTTTAGGGCCCAAATCCAAAAAAAAAATTCATGAAAATTTGCAAAAATTTCTTTTGCAGAAAATCAAATTTTTTTTTACAGAAATTGCCTTCCGTAATGTCACACTAAATTATATTTTCCACACAAATTCGACAACTTTTTTTACAATAACTTACTAAACATTTATTGTGAATTACCAACATATCACAAAAATCTTTCAAAATATTTTTTCTGCGTCAAGAAAACTTAACCGTTGGATGTAATACTTAATTGGTTTTGTTAATCACACAAAATATTTTGTTCTTGTGCTTTCCTCTGATCACCAGTGGCACCCAATTTTTTTTTAAATGCCTATAACTTTTTTTTCTTTCGATGTAGAGATCTGAATTTTGTCACTTAGGGTAAATTAGATGGTTCAAACGTATATGCCAAATTTGGTTGTCATAGCTTTGTTATTTTCGGAGATACAAAAATTTTCTGAAGGAAAACCCAAAATGTTCCCAGAAAAACTGGTCCGATTTTCCTGACTAACGAACTTGTCCAAGCCACTTGCAAAAGGAAGGTACGTACCAATTTCATTAAAATCGGCCCATTATTTTTTGAGTTATATAAACACAGATCGCCCCATTAGTTAATTTTTCGTTTTACGAAAAATTCGCTAAAAAAGAAATGTTCCAGTTGATCAAAATTGATTAATTATTTTTACACTTTTGCTAAAAACTGAGAAATAATATGTAATAAAAATAATAGCACGTCACTATTGAATTTTTTTTTTTTTTGTAAGGCTAGCTTGCAACCATAATAAACCCAGTGATGTTATTATGGTTGTTGGTTTATTATGTTGTTATAGCTGAACAATTGAATAACGTATAACTGCAGTTCATGTGTCATTATGTATTTGACAAAGTTGAAAACTTCAGCTAAATTGCAGTTATACGTTCAATAAGACAGTGTAAATCAAATTGTTTGTTTATCTAAGTTTTATAAAATTGCCTATAATTTTTTTTAGGAAATGCCAGAGGCATACCTGTTTTCCTTAACATTTGTTAGGTAACACAAACAGAGATGCCACTAATGGTAATTTTAAAAACGTTATTTCCATTTTAAAACATGTATACAAAATTTACAATGAAAAACATTGCTATTGTTTGAAAAACTTAATAAAAAAACCTTAAAAACTATATATGTTAAATACCACGTGTCTTGCAAATGAATAAGTTGCCAGTATAAATTCTTATATATATATATATATATATATATATATATATATATATATATATATATATATATATGCGAAGTGGTCCCAGGTTAATTATTTAATTCTGGAGAACTAAGGCATATTGTAGTGCTCAAAAAATTATATTTATACTGGCAACTCATTCATTTGCAAGACACGTGGTATTTAACATATATATATATATATATATATATATATATATATATATATATATATATATATATATATATATATATATATATATATATATATATATATATATATATATATATATATATATATATATATATATATATATATATATATATATATATATGTGGATATGGCGTCCATGCATTAGGTATTTACGGTAGATGTTGCGTCTGCTGTGATATGGCGTCTGTATATCGGACGTCATATCGCATTGTTGATTTTTTGGCTTCTATGATCATTTTTGACTTTTATGAAGTGATTGTGAGATTTTCATTTTGACGCCATAAACCTAGATTTTGGATGAAAGCGTATATCTTAGTTCCAAGCTTTTACCGCTTGTTATTAGCGACGCTATCAAGAATCAATATACACAACGTATATATTTGAACAGTCAACTTTTAGTTTACAGTAGATACGGTGTCCAAGTATTGGCAACGTGGTTTATCGTTTGTTCTACTTAAGATTTTAAGTTATATAGTGCACTCTACGTTATTAGCATAATAAGGACTCCCGCCTTTTTATATGTTATAGGTCTTCTAGAGCGTTTGTTTAAATGTGTGACATTCTACATTTAACTGATGTTTTTCAAGAATATTTACATGGAATTTTTTTTTAACTCATTTTAGAGAACAGCCCTAATAAGAAAATCGCAAATAATAAGTAAACAGAATAATTTTAATTTTCTATTGTTTTAATTTAGTTTTATTAAGTACTGTACATTTAAAGATTGTTTAGGCAAATAAGATGTAAAAAATAGGGTGAGAATATGAAAGTATGTGGAAGTTTGATTGTGTTGAACTCGGTTATTTTAATAGCTGCATAAGGTAGAAAAGTACTGTTTCGTTCAAAATGTCAAATTTTGTTTAATTCAATACACTAACATGGTTTATCAACACTACTTTTCTAAAACCTCTGATATCACCCAAGTCTTTCATGCAAGATTTTGGTACAAACTCAGATAGGTTCTTGAGCAAATGGAAATATAAGTATAAAATACGTAAACTTTTTGAGAAGCCTTGCGTAAAAAGCGCGAGTGTATCTGTGTGCATGCGTGCGAGGGTGTGTGTGTGTGTGTGTGTGTGTGTGTGCGCCTTTGTGCGTGCGTGGTTGTATGTGCGTGTGTAGCACAATTTTGTATACAAGATAACTTTGAAAACCATGAATGTTACTTACAACTTCATTTTTGGTATATGAAATTCTTGGAAGCGTAAAATAAAGTTATTAAAAAACTTGCCCTATCGTAATAGCCTTTACGTTTTTTTTTGTTTTGTCTTTAAAATAGAAAACATTGCTTAGTTAATAATTCAGCAAATCGTTAAAATGTGTTTTGAAATGGTCTTTAAAAACTCAAATAAAATATCTCTTGTAATTTTTTAATGAACCAGCCGATTTTAAAACGGCGGCAAGTTTTTGTTAGCAAAATTTTACTGTCACTATTTAATAAAATTTGAAGAAAAAATTTATTTATAACAAAATAGCAGTCATTCATAAAAAATATCTTATTAGTTAAAATAACATCGTTCAAACACGTCAAATATGTATTCAACATTCAGCAACGTCGAATGTGTTTTTTGTTTGTTTTTCTGGCATGTATCTATTGGCACTTGCTATAATTTATTATAAATAGGCAGTAGCAAATGCATACATCCTTATCAGAAAAGTCTATAAAACCTAACCAACGTAAAAATTATATTGAATGCTAAAATAATGTAAAATGGGATATTAGAAATACATATTGCAGCTAAATTGCCTACTGTATGTTTACGTGGTATGCTCTTTAAAACAGGCCAGATATAATTCAAAGCCATAATGAGTAATATGATTACCTGTATAATCAAAAATGTGTTTTGTGAATCCTATCAGTTAGGCTTTAATTAATAATGTATTACCAAAGTAACAAATAAACAATATATTTATACATCATAGAACAACTTCCTATTGAATATATTTAGGATGAGTATCAGCTTGAAGATAGGATGAGTATCAGCTTGAAGATAAATCCAGTTCATTTGAACTATTTCCAACACTTCATAATTAATTTAACAAAGAACATATTAAAAGCGATGGAATTTATTTTATTTCAGTCACAATAATTTTAGTAATAATACTTAGATTGGACTGTTTAAGTGTTTTCCAGCTGTATCTATTCATGATCAGCATAATCTCAAAAATAACTTCACTTCCCACTAAATGAAGTTTTAATTAAAGCTTTTCTCTTTTTATGATGGAGTTCATGAAAGGTAAAGCTAGTTATGTGTCCCCAAGGCATCATGAACTTGATTGTTCTGCCACAAGATGGGTGTTTACTCGCGTCTTAAATAGTTAGGTTATATGTCTTCAGAAATATGTCTGCTAGGATGGCATTCCAAAGCTTAGATGGTCTAGGAAAGAACAAAGATTCTTAACGAACTGTTCGACAAGTAGATAATTTGACACTAGAAGCATGTGTATTTTGACTAAAAGAGGTTGGCTGATTAAAGTTTACAAGCCGAGGTACCAACGAAGCAATTTCTAAGGAGCAAAGTCGGTAGTAATATCGATAGAAGAGGCAGAGATCTGAAACATTTCTTTTATGGTCAAGAGAAGTGAGATTGCCTGTGATATAATAAATCTCCTATAAAGCGAACAGCTCGTTTCTGAATAGAATATAGGAGGGACAAGTTTGTTTTGGGGGCAGCTCCCCAGACATGCAAGCAGTATTCCAACTGTGGATGTATCTGTGCTTTATACAGGATCAAAAGCTGCTGTGATGAAAGCAAACTTTTCACCTAAAACAGACACCCAAGCTTTTTTTGCTAACGAGGCTTGTAGGTGCCAGCAAAGATCCACTGCAGAAGTTATACCTAATGTAGAGATTGTGGATTTTTGGGCAGTATTTTGCCAGCCATCTGAACGTCTGGGCCCTGCATGTCACCATTCCTAGAGAAGAGGCAATTATGTGTTTATCAGGCATTAAACATAACCAAATTTGCAGACCCCCGGCTGAAAATCTTAGAAGGGTCATCATTTAGGGAGTTGGTTACTTTAACTCTCAATGAGGAGCTAGAAGCAGATATTGGGCGTGTCGATAAGAACGTGCTGCGAAGAGTACTATCATCAGCGAAGCTGTGGATTGGAGTGTTGGTTGTTGACAGAAGGTCACTTATATGCAAAGGAAAAAGTGTGGCAGCTAAAATGGACCTCTGTGGAACACCCACATTAATTTTTAATTCATCTGATAAAGCACCATTTTTAAAAGCAATCAGCATGATGAAAGTTTATTCAAGAGTGATCTGATCGAATGCCTTAGAAATGTACAACGAAATTCCATGAACAGGTCCAATTTGAGACATGTTTTGATGAATGAGGAGAATAGGTTTCTATGCATAATAAAATAATTTCTGTCGTGGAGTTGACGAATTCTGTGGAATTATTATCTCGATATATACATATGTATGTAAATATATATAATTTTTAATTTATCACTAATAGACTTAATTTCCAAGGTTATTTAATGAAACACATATACATCCTGCTCTATTTGATATACTGCTGCTTCCACTACTATGTTCAGTGATCACTAACAAAAATCTTTTTTTTTTGAAAGAGTAATAAGTAAATGATAATTCACAAAACCCCTCTGAAGTGGGTGCATAAAAGCATTTTACATTCTAAGGCATATCATTGGATGTTATAATACGCGGACCCGGATTCTTAGAGTCACTCCTCTACCGAATTAGAGCTACTAAATAGACTGAGTTTATAATGAGAGGTTTTAGGTTACACATGAAAAACAGGTAATATTTAATAAGTGTGGTTTGGGAAAACGTTTTCAGGGCTTGGATTTCAGGAGCACGTAGAACCTTAAAAAATAGTGCTGTAAATTGAATCATAACTCCCACATAGCTGTGATAATTTATTCCGTTCAGAAAGACATTCTCATGGAATGAATTTAGGGCCCATGACTTAACTACAAGGAAAATATTTGTATTCCTGTACCTATAAACTTTTGAAACGTTATATCCGGTTATGTTACTCGAGTTTTATTGAACAAATTTCAATATTCGCCAAATCATCCCTTATTTATCCCCTACCCCCTGAAGCGATCTTACAATTCGAAGCCTTTGTTGGGTGCTAACCGGATACCAAATGTGAAGATATCTCAATTCATTAGAAAGTTATTGCGCCTATTAACAGACAGACGTACATGCCGACAGACCAACCGATCGACAGACAAAAAAAAAATTCTTTCCAGAATCAAGTTTTCTATATGTTTTGAGACTTTTTACGTTGTTTTAGGAAAAAAAAAACGAAATTTTTGTCAACAATATTCCACCCCCACAGATTCAAAATTTAACTCTCAATGAGGAGCTAGAAGCAGATATTGGGCGTGTCGATGAGAACGTGCTGCGAAGAGTACTATCATCAGCGAAGCTGTGGATTGGAGTGTTGGTTGTTGACAGAAGGTCACTTATATGCAAAGGAAAAAGTGTGGCAGCTAAAATGGACCTCTGTGGAACACCCACATTAATTTTTAATTCATCTGATAAAGCACCATTTTTAAAAGCAATCAGCATGATGAAAGTTTATTCAAGAGTGATCTGATCGAATGCCTTAGAAATGTACAACGAAATTCCATGAACAGGTCCAATTTGAGACATGTTTTGATGAATGAGGAGAATAGGTTTCTATGCATAATAAAATAATTTCTGTCGTGGAGTTGACGAATTCTGTGGAATTATTATCTCGATATATACATATGTATGTAAATATATATAATTTTTAATTTATCACTAATAGACTTAATTTCCAAGGTTATTTAATGAAACACATATACATCCTGCTCTATTTGATATACTGCTGCTTCCACTACTATGTTCAGTGATCACTAACAGAAATCTTTTTTTTTTGAAAGAGTAATAAGTAAATGATAATTCACAAAACCCCTCTGAAGTGGGTGCATAAAAGCATTTTACATTCTAAGGCATATCATTGGATGTTTAATACGCGGACCCGGATTCTTAGAGTCACTCCTCTACCGAATTAGAGCTACTAAATAGACTGAGTTTATAATGAGAGGTTTTAGGTTACACATGAAAAACAGGTAATATTTAATAAGTGTGGTTTGGGAAAACGTTTTCAGGGCTTGGATTTCAGGAGCACGTAGAACCTTAAAAAATAGTGCTGTAAATTGAATCATAACTCCCACATAGCTGTGATAATTTATTCCGTTCAGAAAGACATTCTCATGGAATGAATTTAGGGCCCATGACTTAACTACAAGGAAAATATTTGTATTCCTGTACCTATAAACTTTTGAAACGTTATATCCGGTTATGTTACTCGAGTTTTATTGAACAAATTTCAATTTTCGCCAAATCATCCCTTATTTATCCCCTACCCCCTGAAGCGATCTTACAATTCGAAGCCTTTGTTGGGTGCTAACCGGATACCAAATGTGAAGATATCTCAATTCATTAGAAAGTTATTGCGCCTATTAACAGACAGACGTACATGCCGACAGACCAACCGATCGACAGACAAAAAAAAAAAATTCTTTCCAGAATCAAGTTTTCTATATGTTTTGAGACTTTTTACGTTGTTTTAGGAAAAAAAAAAACGAAATTTTTGTCAACAATATTCCACCCCCACAGATTCAACCCTTAATTTAATTTCAGCATTGAATACCACATGTTTGATGAGATTGCAAGTTTTCTAATAAATAAACCCTCAAATGTTATATTATTCAAGTTTTAACGAAATAATGTGAATTTTCACCAAATATACACCTAAAAACTATTTTAATTACAATTTAATAAACTCATTTCCCCAAAACTTAAGTAAAGAAGTGACTAAAACATTCTCAAATGTATTAGTAAGAGCAATGAAATATAATGACCTAATTGGTTCGACAATAAAATAATTACCCCGATTTTAATTGATAGTGATTCTAATACCGAAACTAAATTATCTAGCTGCTTCATTCCCTCTTTTAAACTTAGCTCTTTTATCCTGTTAATTTAGGTATTTAGGTTAGGTTAGGTTTGTATGTGAGTGGGCCATACCGGTCCCTCCACCGCGACCATAAGGTCTATATTTAGTAGGTATATCTAGGTATATAAAGTAGAGGTGTGCGAACCTATGTTTTGTTCGAACCGAACTATGAACGAACCCAAGCAAATATGTTGCCTCGAACTTCGAACCTCTGAAATAGTATGTCTAAGGTTCACAGTCGAACTTCGAACTTCTTAGAAATTCAAAATCGAACATCGAACTACCCAAAATTTTTCAGTGCTCATATATCATTTCCTTAAATACAAAATTTAGGAATATTGTAACATACAATATTTGATATGTAAAAGATTCCTACTCTTTTTACAAAAAAGAAGGGTTCGACAAATTTGCAGGTTGATTGGGTGAAAATGCCTTCCGGTGCTGATCATTGTGGAGATGGGTCAACGTTAAATCAAAAGCACAAAAACAAAAAATATTTTAAACTTTTTTAGATTTCTAGATAAGCTCAATTATAAATATGTTGTCGTTTGGTATTGGCTAGGCAGTTTTAGCAAACAGATTGAGAGAGTTCAAAGTGAGCATGATAGGTATAAAATAACCACTTACAAGTTTGAACTGTCTCCTGATTGTGAATATTTAACTGTTTTGACTCACTGTGAAATAAAGCATGTTGAAACCAGTGTTTTCCAAAGACAATTTACAATTAACCTCAAATTCTGAAAATTTACGTTACCGATCGCCTTCGAACACCGCCATCATAATGTTGTTACTGAAATAGGTGTTGGGAGGCTAGGATATACAAGAAAAATAATTCTGTGATTGCTAAATGGCTCCGTTGTGTCTCAATTTGTCCCATCTACTGTCAAAAATATGGATGAGTGAAATCTCCTGAAGTTACGCTACCGACTCAATGGGACTGATAACGAATTTAAAGCGCCGCTACCGAGTTAAAGGGGCCGCAACTTCGCTACCTTTGGCAACATTCAATGTCTGTAAAGTAAAATTTCGAAGTATTTTTGACCAACGAACTTCGAACTATTTTGAAGAATTACATATTTCAAACTTCAAACTACTTCAACATCGCTTGTGCGAACATATTTTCGAACCGAAGGTTCGGTTCGAGTTCGGGTTCGGTTCGGAATTTCGAAGCTTCGCACACCTCTAATATAAAGTGGCAACGACGTATGACGCCGTATCCACTGTAGATTGGGAAATATATACAATAAGGAGCTGATATCGCTGTAGTCTGAATGATTAATATACGGACAGAAGTTCATATGCCCTGTTTTTAAAAGGAGTTCATAAACACTGGAGAATGAAAGATTACCAAAAAATTTTTTTGCTAATTAAAATTCGGTTTGCTAATGTACATTACTAAAAAAATAATATATATGAACAAATTTTAATATATTCACGTTAATTCTGGTGGATACCATATAACTTGTCTTTGTACTGACGCCATATCCACCGCAGGATGTATATATAGGCGTCAAGGATATATATATATATATATATATATATATATATATATATATATATATATATATATATATATATATATATATATATATATATATATATATATATATATATATATACACAAGGAGTTAATTAAGTATGTGGGGCAAAACTCCAGGATGTAATTCCTCATTCTAAAATGAGTTCATACAAACATATGCCCCAAAGCACTTTGTTTTTCAGATACAGGTGTTAATTTTTTTCCCAAAATAACAGTTTCCTTCAAATATTAAAAAGACCTAAGCCCATAGAAACCTGAAATCTGGTCACAATTATAAATGCTTCAAAGGGCTTCCTTCCGGCCAAACACTCTTTTCCCAATATATAAGCAGGGTTGTGGTGGAGGGTAACCTATAACCTATAGGATTTGATTTGAAATAAAACGTATGCCACTGTTTTTTCCTAACCCTTATACCCCTCCACGATAAAAACTACATGAAAGTCATCCTATGGCTTTTTTGCTCAAATGAGACGTTTTCAAGAAAAACAAAGAAATACTAATTCGGGCGTAACATTTTTAAAGCTTTTTTACAGGGTTTCCACTAAAAACAGCGTATCAATTTCCCTGACTTTTTCCTGAGATGCCAAAATCTATTTCCCTGACGTTGATCTTCTATAATTTACCCCCAAGATGTGTAACACACTGTTACAGAATACAATAGGTCTTCGCCGCATGGTAGAAAACACACTTCCCCATTTAAAATACAAAGCGACCAATGAAGGCAAAATTTAAAAAAAAACAACAATTATTGTGGTTTTGTGAAAACATAAATCGTTAAATGAATAGTTGAGAATTGCATAAAAAGAAATCAAATAATTTTTCCCTGGCAGGGACAAAAATTCCCTGACTCAATTTTCAAAATTTTTCCAGATTTCCCTAACAAAATATTTTCTTCTACAAATTGCCTGACTTCCAGGTTTTGCAGACGAGTGGGAAACCTGTTTTATTTATATAAATATATGATATATCTTTCTATATAATCAACTTCTGCTTTTTATAAGAAAAAAATTAATCTAAATACCAATTACATCTTTTAGTAGAAATATGTTCAGAAATCATTTATTTTAGAATTATAAAAAAAAATTACTGTATGATAATTTGTGTGTGTGTTTTTATTTCTTTAACGTCGGCCTATTTTCGCGACTATGGCCAATCACCGACGCCAAGGAGCAGTTTCGCCTCACTATCCTGGAAATTTTGCCGAACCCCTGCCTTTCTGTAAGGAGGGTAGGGATCTTTAACGTGCCCAACATCGCATGGACACGGGACCGACGGCTTTACACCCCATCCGAAGGGCGGAACATGCAGACATTCAACTTGCTCAAATACAATGCCACAACCTCAGTTGATGTTAACTGTACAGTATGTACTGAAAAAGTGAAAGGAGTACCCTGGGATCGAACCCAGTACCCTTTAGTTCAGAGGCACACGGTCTTACCACTGAACCACAAAGGCTCTTGTATGACAATTTACCTGACAGGTAAAACAATGGCAACAAAAACAATTTTTGATGTAACAATCATTGAAGACCTGTCAAAAGTGTAACAAAAACGGCTTATTTGAACAGAAAAGGCAAAGAGAAAAAGTTTGTCTTCTTTTGATCATGGAAGCACATAAGCTCTCAGTTTAATGGTGGCATACAGTTTTTTTTTTTTTCAAATTGAATCCTATCGGTAACGCTCAAGCACGGCAGTGACCAATGTTTGGCCCGAATAATGCCCTTTATAATTGTCACCACATTTCAGTTTTATACTGCCTTGAGCCTTTTTGATATTTCGAAGAACCTGTTTTTTTTTTTGACAATATTTAACATCCTGCGTCTGGAAAACAAAGGGGTTTGAGACCTATGCTTTTATGAACTTTACGTCTTAGGATTAATAAGGAATCTCATCCTGGACTTTTTCACCGTACTTTATTAACACCCTGTATGTAATATATATTTGTCTACAATTATTTATAGATCTGTTCTTTCAATATCAGGATATATTAACTTTTATAAAAGAAATTACAAATAGAGCTTTACTTGCTTTACTTAAGACTTTAGAAAAATTTCTAAATTTATAGTTTTTTGTAACTGAGAAGAAAAGATATAAATTGTTGAATGTCCTGTTTCTTCTAACCAGCTTGCAAAAGTTATAACAGAAAAAAATAAATTGATTTCAATTAATTACCTTTGTTTGAAAGGTTGGAAGGTGATTTGGTGGTACAAATGGTGTTGGGCCTGCTGTTAAACCAGGATGCATCAAACTTGGTGTATATCCAGGGTAATTTGGCATACCTATGTTTTGTCGGTAAAATGGTGATTCCACAGTCGCAATTTTTGAAATATCTTTGAACTAAAATTAGAAAAAAATAAATGTCAAGAATAGTGTTAGGTCTTAAAGGTTTTAAATATCTCATTACAATAGTATGTTCTCACATATACTGAAATCAAATTTTTGAAACGAATGTGTTTATTTTGCACACCACTGAATTATTTACAAACTGTGTAATTAATAAGACACAAAATATATGTAAACAAAATATGAACAAACTAAAGAAACACTTATTTACATATGTGCACACTTAGTCTATATTCACACATCTGCTGCACAAATTTACATTTTCCTTATCCTAAAAAAAAAATCAGTTGAAAAACTGAATGGTAAAATTTGAATCACTGTAAACATCAATTAGTTTAAATTAACTCGATAAATAAATATAGTTTGCCAACTGGATTTTTGCGAACATGTTTTCTAAGTTATAGAAAAGTTTAAAGCAGTAACATAATTATTTACCTATTTACTAAAAAATAATACTAAATTATATATATATATATATATATATATATATATATATATATATATATATATATATATATATATATATATATATATATATATATATATATATATATATATATATATATGTTCAGAAAGGCTGCTGCGGTCCTAAGTAGCCATAAGGCTCAATCTGAATTCTCATCAGAGTGCTCTAAGGACCACGCAGATTGAGCTTCTACTCCTTTCTTATTTCTTTAGGCTTATGAAAATGACTTCAGCCAAAACGTAGAACTTCTACAAATGCTAAACATGATTCGACCTGAGAAACAATTACACAATTAACACGCACAGACATGTCTATCTCATATCTCTCTCCCCTCTTTCTCCTGTCTCTCCTCTCGTTCTCCTGCCCCTCCTCTCTTTCTCATGTCTCTCCTCTCTTTCTCATGTCTCACCTCTCCTCTCCTGTTACTCCACTCCACTCTCTCTCTCTCTCTCTCTCTCTCTCTCTCTCTCTCTCTCTCTCTCTCTCTCTCTCTCTCTCTCTCTCTCTCCCATTCGCTTTCTCTCTGTGTGTGCGCGCGCGCTCGTGAGCGTGCCTGTACATGGTGGCCTAGTTTTCAATGGCGCCAATTCAGGGAACGATGAAGAATCGAAAAATAACACACACATACACGCACGCACGCACACGCACGCGCACACACAAATTTTTGGTATTTGTAATTGATGCAATCCTTACACACACAAAATTATGCATAATTAACATGATATAAACAAATACTTACACCACTAGTACTTCTTCTAGCAAATGGATCCATTGACGACATTTTCTATTCAAAAAAGAAAAATATTATAAATTAAAATCAATGTAATTTTTTTTTACTTAATATAATAAGCAATTTATTCTAAATTCAATTATAAACAAAATATACCTCAATGAAAACTCAACATTTTATTTATTTATTATTATGTAATTCCATTACAAAAATAAAATTCATATGAACAAAGTAATATTAATTTTTTTAACGAAATCTTCATGAAAGGTGAAGCCTGTGTCATCTAAGACACCACCAACTTAATTCTTGTGCCACAAGATGGGTTTACTAGCTTCTTTGAATAGCTGGAGATTATATGTCTTCGCAAAAATGCCTGTCAGGATGGCTTTCCAAGGTCTAATTGCTCTAGGAAAGAACAAGGATTCATAGCAAACTGTTCACAACTGGGTAATTTGACACCAAACGCGTGCGCCTTTTACTAAAACGGGTTTGTCGATTAAATGTTGCAAGGAGGCACTAACGAATCAATATCTGAGGAACAATGGTTATGATAGTATTGACAAAAAAGCCATATGACTGTGATCTAGTGAGTAACATCGAACAGATTTTATGAATTTCATTAAGGATGAGCAATTCGATTTTGAATGAAATCTAAGAGGGACAAAGCTGCCCAAAATACATTAGAATAATATTCCAATTGTGGATGTATCTGTGCAAGAAGCTGCTGTGGTGAAAATAAACTTTTAACCCTAAACAGAAACCCAAACTTCTACGCTGCTGCCTTTAGAAAATTGGAGAGTAATAAGAAAAAAATTAGTCAATAGAAGCACATAATTTCTAAACATCAATATGTCTGGGGTCGAAATTATACTTCCAGACAAACTTTATTACAAATCCCTATGTGTTCTGGCTTCTATCAAGCTATATTCAGGGGACACTACCTAGAATCCAAAGGAAACTTCTATATACTTCAACCTTGAAATATAAATAAAAGTGGTTTAATTAAATATGCAAACAGATTATTATTTAATGCAAATGGATATAGATTGATCTCTGATTTGATCTAAAAAAATTCACTCCAGGAAAATAGCGAGATGTATTTTAATTGTTATATAAAAAAAAATAGTGCTGTAAATTGAATCCTAATTTCCACATAGCAGTGATAATTTACTCCCCTCAGAAAGACATTCTCATGAAATAAATTTAGATGGACACTCCCCCTGAAGCGATGTTACCCAAAAACAATTCGAAGCGTTCCTCTGTCAGGTTCTAACTGTATACCAAAGTTGAAGATGATATCTCAATTTGTTCGAAACTTATTGCGCCTACTAACAGACAGATGTACAGGCTGACCGACTGACCGGCACATCAACAGACAAAAAAATTCGTCCCAGAATTCAGTTTTATATATGTGTTGAGCCCTTTTACACCGTTTTAACAAAAAAAATTCGAAATTTCTGTCACCGATATTCCACCCCACACATTCAAACCCTAAATTAATTTTAGCACAAATTGTCAGATGTGTAATGAAATTGAATGTTTTCCACTAAACAAACCCCAAAACGTTATATTACCAAAATTTTGATGAAAAAATGTCAATTTTGACCAAATTACCCCCTAAAACGTTATATTACCAGAATTTTGATGAAAAAATGTCAATTTTGACCAAATTACCCCCCATTCATCCCCTACCCCTGGAGCGATTTTATTTAAAAACAAACCGAACCGTTCGTTTGTCGGATGCTAAATGTATACTAAATTTGAGGACGATATCTCAATTCATTCTAAAGTTACGGTGGCTACTAACAGACAGACATACAAACAAACAAAAATTTCGTTACCAAATCATGTTTTCCATATGTTTTGACACTTTTTACGACGTTGAGGCGAAACTTTTTTTAAATTTTTATCGTCGATGCGATATTTTAGTAAGTAATTAAACATGAAAAAAGGTGAGATAGCCGTAGATAATTAACAAGTAAAAAGGTCGATATGTTGGTGATTATTACAAAGAAAAATCACTATTGTTTAGTGACTTTTGAAAGGGAAGTTTTTATATATAATGGATTTATTTTTCTGGATATGGCCATATTTGAGTAGTTAAATAATTTAACTAAAACATTTGTACTTCCTTGTTCACTTGCAATGTGCTGCATGGGAATTGATGGGAAATTGGCGGGGGATCTGGATATATATATATATATATATATATATATATATATATATATATATATATATATATATATATATATATATATATATATACTTTATTTGTTTGCTGTACGTTTGTGATTTCTTATTGGTTTGCGTGGACTGCAGTTTCGAACCGTCCCGGTTCATCATCAGCAGGCTACTGACTGCTATCGCTCCTGTCTGGTCTGCGTCGGAGATTGTAGGTGGCGCATGTGCCGTGAGCTTCTATTGGTCGGTTTTCTGTTCTCTGATTGGTTGTGCCTTCGGACTGTGTCGTGTGTATCGGTCTCCTGTCTTGATCACTGTGGTTTAATAATTTGTCTATTTGTATGGCCTTTATTAAGTTTTGTTTAAATGTTTGTACTTGGATTTGTTCTGGCATTAATTGTTTTCTATTGTTTGTTTGTTGAATGTAGTATTATTCCCAGATTTCCATTTTTTTGTGGTCTTTAACATGTTTCATTAGTTTTAATTGGGTGATGTCTGGTTTTTGGTGTTTTGTGTCGTGAATGTGTGTAGCTACGTTTGATTTGTAGCTAGGTATGTGGATTTTATCCAATGCTGTTATATGTTCTTTGAATCTTGTTTCTATTGATTTCTTTGTCATTCCTATATATTTTTTATTGCATGTGTTACATTCTATTTGATATATTCTGTTTAATTCATGTGGGTTGTGTTCTTGTTTTTTATTTATTTTGTTTATTATTTTGTTATTGGTTTTGTAGCTCATTTTTAAGTCATATTGTTTGAGTGTTTGTGTTATTTTTTTGATGTGGTGGTTATAAGTGAATGTTGTGTATTTTGTGTTTGTTTCTGGTGTTTTGTTTTCGGTTTTCTGATTTGTTTGTTTTTGATTTATTTTACTAGCTTTTCTATTGTTTTTTTGTTGTATCCATTTCTTTATGCTATTTGTATTATGATGTTGTACTCCTTTTCTCGTTCGTCGTTATGAAGTGGTACATTTAGCATTCTGTTTATTAAGTATCTGTATGCGGCCATTTTGTGTGTATGTGGGTGTAGTGAGTGTTTAGGTATAGTGATGTCTGTTTGTGTGGGTTTTCTGTATATTTTGTATTCAATCTGGTTTTCTTTTCTGATTAGTGTTAAGTCTAGGAAGTTTATGGTGTTGTTTGATTCTTTTTCTATTGTAAATTTTATGTTTCTGTTAATTTGGTTTATTTATAATATACGACGATCAAAAAACCAACAAAGACAATATCCTCGAAAAAATAAACCAAATTAACAGAAACATAAAATTTACAATAGAAAAAGAATCAAACAACACCATAAACTTCCTAGACTTAACACTAATCAGAAAAGAAAACCAGATTGAATACAAAATATACAGAAAACCCAGACAAACAGACATCACTATACCTAAACACTCACTACACCCACATACACACAAAATGGCCGCATACAGATACTTAATAAACAGAATGCTAAATGTACCACTTCATAACGACGAACGAGAAAAGGAGTACAACATCATAATACAAATAGCAGAAAGAAATGGATACAACAAAAAAACAATAGAAAAGCTAGTAAAACAAATCAAAAACAAACAAATCAACAAAACCGAAAACAAAACACCAGAAACAAACACAAAATACACAACATTCACTTATAACCACCACATCAAAAAAATAACACAAACACTCAAACAATATGACTTAAAAATGAGCTACAAAACCAATAACAAAATAATAAACAAAATAAATAAACAACAAGAACACAACCCACATGAATTAAACGGAATATATCAAATAGAATGTAACACATGCAATAAAAAATATATAGGAATGACAAAAAAATTAATAGAAACAAGATTCAAGGAACATATTATAACAGCATTGGACAAAGTCCACATACCTAGCTACAAATCAAACGTAGCTACACACATTCACGACACAAAACACCAAAAACCAGACATCACCCAATTAAAACTAATGACAAATGTTAAAGACCACAAAAAAATGGAAATCTGGGAACAATACTACATTCAACAAACAAACAATAGAAAACAATTAATGCCAGAACAAATCCAAGTACAAACATTTAAACAAAACTTAATAAAGGCCATACAAATAGACAAATTATTAAACCACAGTGATCAAGACAGGAGACCGATACACACGACACAGTCCGAAGGCACAACCAATCAGAGAACAGGAAATCGACCAATAGAAGCTCACGGCACATGAGCCACCTACAATCTCCAACGCAGACCAGACAGGAGCGATAGCAGTCAGTAGCGTGCTGATGATGAACCGGGACGGTTCGAAACTGCAGTCCACGCAAACCAATAAGAAATCACAAACGTACAGCAAACAAATAAAAGTGATTACAGTGTAGTGCAATATTCCTATATATATATATATATATATATATATATATATATATATATATATATATATATATATATATATATATATATATATATATATATATATATATATATATATATATATATATCAATTTTTTATAAACTTAGAAAGCTAAATTTTGGTGCGTATTAAGGTCTTTTGCAAGGCAATATATCCATTAAATTTCATTAAAATAACTTTGTAATTTTCGGAGAAATTTTTTTTTCAAAAGAAAACTCAAAATTTTCCGGGAAAACCTTGTCGAATTTTCCTGGCCAACGAACTCATCCAAGCCATTAATAAAAGAAAGGTACTTGCCGAGTTTCATATATATATATATATATATATATATATATATATATATATATATATATATATATATATATATATATATATATATATATATATATATATATATATATATATATATATATATATATATATATATATATATATATATATATATATATATATATATATATATATATATATATATAGCGAAATCAGTGTGAATTGTAAATGGAAATAATGGATGCGTTTAAGTAGATTTGCTTTATTCAACACTTGTTTACACGAGGAGATTCATTTAGTAATAAAGAGATGTGTAATGTGAATGATGGCCAAAGCCAGCACTACGAAATTGATCTGTCAAATTAGTGAGCATGCGCACGCAGGCGCCATAAACTTACGAAGAAAAGAGGAAATTTGAACATTACTCCCCCCATTTAAAGAAGAAAATATAAAGTTCTTTCAAAATGAACTTAAACTAACTACATACAAAATAAGTGAATAACAGAGATTGCTTTAAACATATACAACAAATAATAAAATCAAGTCAAATACAGTCTGTGTTCTACAATGGTAGAAAGCATATCTTAGAGATAGCACATGTAGTTTCACCACTGGGCGTGTGAAGATGCACAATTCGAACAATTCCATCACGACCACTCACTGATTTAGTCACACGTCCAAGCTTCCACTTCATTGAAGGTGTGTTGTTGTCCTTGATGAGCACAAAGGTGCCTTCCTTGATATTTGGTTGCTGCGTCTGTCATCGGGTTCTCACTTAAAATTCCCATATTTATTCATTTGACCACCTGGACCAAAAGTTCTGCACCATCTGTTGCAGTCTTTGAAAGATTGACAAACAACTTTCTTTCAAATGAGAGACGTTTGGATCTGGTACAGATGTAATAGGTCGTCCAGTAAGGAAATGGCTGGGGGTGAGTGGAAGATCATTTTGATGGTTGGATAGAGGTGACAAGGGTCGAGAGTTGAGGATGCCCTCCACTTGAGTCAGAACTGTTAAAAAGTGTTCATATGATGATGTGGCAGTGGCAATCACCCTTCTTAAATGAAATTTGGTAGATTTAACACCAGCTTCCCAAAGACCCCCTAGGCTAGGTGAATCTGGTGGTAGAAATGTCCAGTTAAAATTCTTTCTGATAGCTTTAGTTTTCAATTCATTTTCGTGACTTAATATAAATTGGCCTAAATCCTTTAACAATAGCTTGGCTCCGGAATAGTTGCATCCATTATCTGAACAGATTTTATCTGGCATTCCATGATGTGAGGCAAAAAGTCGAAGGCATAATATAAATGCTTCGCTTGTTAAGCCACTCACAGGTTCAACATACATAGCACTTTGCAGGTTTCCAACTGCGACCGATTTTGTTCTTTATGGAGAAAGGACCACAGTAGTCTGCTCCTACAACCGAGAATGGAAATTGGGGTTTGACTCTGCCTGAGGGTAGATCTTCTAACAGGTTGTAAATATCTCTAGGTCTAAATTTGAAACATGTCATGCAATCAAAAACAACTTTCTTTGACAAACTGCGAGCACCTACAGGCCAAAATTGTTCTGGTATGGAGCTTAGCAAGTACGAAGGACCAGCATGATATAGTCGGCCATGCTCCGAGCGAAATAATAATTTTGCGAATGAATGTTTTGCTGATATTATTATGGGATGCCTTCTATCACATGGGAAGGATGAATTAGAGAGTCTGCCTCCTACTCTGAGGATATTGTCATAATCAATAAATTGATTTAGCTTAAATAAAATGCTTCCTTTTGGCAATGACTTATCCTTTGAAAGACTTGTAATTTCACTGTAAAACGGTTTCATTTGTGAAAGACGAGCCAATTGGGTCCAGTCAATATATCAGCATTCACTGAGAAGTAATGGACCTGAATTCGATCTTCTCTGTGATATCCTACAGCTTTTAAGGAAGGTAGGCAATACGCCAGTATGCGTTTTGTTTTATTCAGGTTTGAGTAATTCTCAAAGTTGATGCATGATTCAAAGGGAGTAACAGAGATACATGTAACGGATGTTACGTTACTTGAAATGGTATCTTCACTCGAGAGGGATGTCATACAACTTAGTAGTTACTGGAGAACATAGGATCCGAAAGGAAGTTAGGGCCATGCCACCAGAGGGAGAGATTTAGAAGCTTGGAAGGATTAATACCCCTTGTTAATATATCTGCTGGGTTCAATTCAGTTGGAACATGCTGTCACTTAGATATATTTCTAACTGCCTGGTCTTCGGCAACTAAATTGCAAACAAAGGTCTACAATAAGTGAGGTTGGGTATAAATCCACGATAAAATAATGGTTAAATCACTGCAATAAATTATGTCATAAAGTTCAATGTCTAGAGTTACCTTGACTTTGTCTACTAGCTGGGCCTTCATGAGTGCCCCGCACAATTCCATCCTAGGAATAGTTAATGACTTGAGTGGGGCCACTCTTGTTTTGGAGCACAACAGCAGCACATATATATTTCCGTCACAGCAAATGGGTTGTATATATAAGCTAGTACCGGCTGCTGCTTTGCTACCATCTGAAAATGCATGCAGTTCTATTCTAATTGGGCGTGTATGTATGGTTTGCCTAGAAATTCGTAACTCATTGAGTTTCAATAGATCATGGGAGATCTCGTTCCATTGAGATTCCAACTTGCTGGGTAATGGTTCATCCCAGCAAGCCATAATTTTTGCATAAATATTCTAGCAGTAACTGTACAAGGATTGAGGAGGCCTAATGGATCAAATATCATTGAGATGTATGACAGAATACTACGCCTGTGGACCCTTTTTTTGTTTTTTTGTTTACTGTTAAAATTTACTATTTCAAAAAGGAATTGATTTTTGTGTTATTTGACGGACCAAATTCTAAGATATTGTTAGCTATTTCATTACACTGTATGGAGTCTAAAACGTTTGGATGATTTGAATTCCACTTTCTGAGAGTAAAACCGCCTGACTGCAAGATCTTTGTAATGTTGGAAGATATGTATTTGGCTTCATCAACGTTCTACAGCTGGTCAACAAATCATTACAATACATATCTTTGGGTATTATTTTGGATATGTTAGGATTATGCATTTCAAACACCTTATAGCTAAGAAACTTAAAGCCTACTCACCATAAGTGACAGTGCAAAGTTCGTAAATTTCTAGAGGTAATAAAGGATTGGGTCTCCAGAATATTCTTTGTAGGGAGTGTTGATCCCTTTGTATTAATACAGAGCGATACATTTTAGCACAGTCACTTATCAGTACATACTTGAACCGTCTTAATCTTAAGAGGATTGACCAGAGATCAACTTGTAAGACAGGTCTGTTAAGTTGTATGTTGTTAAATGAAATGCCATTTGATGTGGGACAGCTAGATTGAACACGACACGAAGTTATGTTGTAATGCTATGTTCCTTGAGAACGGCATGGTGAGGAGTGAAATACTGACATGTAGTAAGAATTCGCAACTTTTGTCATGTGACCCAAATGTTCGTATTCCTCCATAAAATCGACATACATAGTTTTTAATTTTGGGTTAGATTGTAAGCGTCGTTCTAAGGACATGGACAGTCTTAAAGCATGCTGCTTTGATTCATCTAATATCTCTGGGCATGAATTTAGTGGGATTAAAACAATCGACCTGCCAACCTCATCACGTTGATGTGTTTTTACAAAGTGAGATTCACATTGCATTTCCTCAAGAGATAAGGGTTTGGCATCGCTTAACGTTTCAATGTCCCAGAGTTGTCGTGATAAATCACATGTGCTGATGTGGCAGAAAGTGGACGAAGAGTTATGTTCGAGGGGAAACTGTCCTGATACTATATATCCAAGCTGTGTGTTCCATAAGTAAGGGTATGTGTTGGATAGTGATTGGTCTGACGACATTATTTACCAGAAGAAATCCACACCTAGAAGCACATCAATCCTGGTTTTGTTATAGAATTGTGGATTAGCCAAATTTATACCATCTGGTATTCGTACATTGTTTTCATGAGGTAGATGAGGTAATTCGCCAGATATTTTCTGTAAAATGAGAAACGATAAGGGTGCATTAAAGTCACAGTGCGTTGACTTTATTTTTGTGGACATGAGTTCTGAGACAGTAGCTTTGGATTTGCTAATACCCGAAATAGGAATTTGTACATGTGATGTTGAAAGCTTCAGTTTTGCACACATGGCTACCGTCATATATGATTTCATTGAGGCTGAGTCCAGGAGCCACACACTTGTGTAATTTGTCAAATGCATCTTGCACAAGGATGATGGCATCGGGAGAACTTGAATGAGGAAATCTGAGACGGTTGCGGTAGCAGTTAGGTTGGTGGAGGGTGCCTGATAATCAACTGCTCGGAATGGTGCTGTGGCAACATTGACATTTGTAGGGTTTTTATTTTATTTATTAGAGTTTTGACTTTGAGAACTGGCTCATTCAGTCACTGTCAATCTTCAAAATGAACAAGGATGCATCTGACCTTGCTTTTCATTATGGAAAAACCATCCTTAAAAATGTTAATCTAACAAGCTCTTTAACTTTTTCCTTTTAACTTCTTTTATCTCCCTATACGCTTGCTGTTTACTAAAAATATATCTTAAAATTAAAACTTACATACTCCACTCACACACATACGCGAGCACATATACACTTTGTAGGGTTTGTTGTTTCAAAACTGTATAACAAGGTTGAGTGTCGTTTGTTGCACGTTTTGCAATTGCCTGATTTACAATTTGCGACAAGACGTCACCACATAGACAATTTGTGCAGAGATTCAGAGCTTTAATTTTATTTAATCGTGTGATCGGGTTCATGTCCAAGAATCGTGTGCAGAAAACAATCATATGGTCTCCTTTGCATATGGGGCAGATAGGTTTATTGAAGCTAGATTGGCTCTGACTATATTGGTCGTAGGAAACATAGCTATGTGTGGAATTGTCTTGTGTTTTTTCTCGTGACTCGCTAAAGTTATGTGTGTAATTAATTGTCTTAGAAGGTTTTCTATTTTTTCCAATAGTCTTGCTCTGTTCTGGAGCAACTCAATGAGGGTGGATGTTGGGGGCATACTGTCTAGCTTAGCAGTGTCTATTTCCCATTCCTTTTTTGTATTGTAATCTGTCTGTTATTAAATACTGAATGAAGCTTGCACAATAGTTGACAGGTTCTCCTAGTGAGTCTAGGGATCTGAGGTGAGCTTGCATAGAATCAGTTAAGTGGCGTATGTCAGTTGCAGATTCTTTGATGATTTTGGGAAAATCAACAATGCCTTTGATATGCGAATATATTAAAAACTTTATGTTTTATGTTTTATGGCGTTTTTCTATCAACCCTAGTGCTACAGAGTAATTTGTTGCTGTGAGATCCAGAGTTTCAATGACCCTGGCAGGCTCCGTTTCCAGAACGGATTTCAAGTAGAGCAAGCGAGTGACATCATCAAAGGCCTTATTCTTATGTACGAGAGATTTCAACGCCTCAAAGAAGCTTGAGAACTGCTCTGGGTTCCCATTGAAAACCTTCATTTGTAAAGTTGGTAGTTTTACCAAACTTGAACGAGATTCCATAGAAGGATATATGAAAGGTTCAGTGTGCTCCCGTGATTTGGGAATCCGGGGATCTTCTACTGGTATGAAATTATTTGCATATGAATTTAGTTCAGATTTGTCTGCATTGTTCTCGTGTGGGGTTAGTATAGGCATTGAGCGATTTGATCGAGATGCATGTGTGGAAACAGAAGCTGGTTTTTTGAACCAGGGACTGACTTGCTAACAATAGTCTTGGCTAACGATAACATTTGGGGTCAAGGAGTCGCGGGCCAAAGGATTCCAGGGGACAAGCTGAGGAAGTGGAAAGAACAACATAAACTTTCGATGAAGCTTTCCCCAAGACCGTCATGCGCGCTGCAAAGCAGCATCCTGCACGAGGTGACCCTGCTAATAACTAAACATGAAGGAACTAGACAAGAAGGTCGAACTAAACTCCCCCAATCTACGGTGTCACGTGACCCGTGCCTAGGGATGGATAGCACCAGGGCGATGGTGTCGTGAACGGAACCTCTGGAGTACTGGGCAACCTTTCAGAGTAACCCGCCTTGTACCACACAGGGGGTTCTGATGGTGGGGACAGTATTTCCCCCATTCTCGTGGGAACAACATGAAGATCATAATTTTTTTATTTATTATTATTTCCTTTATATATATATATATATATATATATATATATATATATATATATATATATATATATATATATATATATATATATAAAAACAAAACCAATGAGGCTAGAGGAGTGGCTCCGGCTACAGACTTGCTGCCTTGATTCGATTCCAGAAACGGAGACGAGCCAGGGGGCGGCAGCGGACTCTGGAGGTCTCACGACAGACGTAGATACGGGGATCAGGGGGTATCTTCGGCCACAGACCCGTCCCCGACACCCAAGCTGGAGGCTGGGTCCCACTGGAGGGTGGCGAGGTCCGCTGACTCTGGGGGCCCCTCCACCAGTGAAAACCCTACTGTAGGGGTAGAGGGACTGCTCCGGCAGTCCAAGCGTCTTTCCGGGGCGCAAATAAAGAAGTTCCGGAGGGCGCAGAAAATGGCGACCGGGACGTGGACGGTCGAGAAACCTGTAAAGCAGCAAGAGGGGAGTGCGAGTCAAAAGAGGACGCGATCGGACTGTAGCAAGCCTACTACAGACAGACGACCCAAAAGGGCCAGGGCACCTGTAAAGGCGCAAGGGGAGAGTGTGAGTCAGAAGACGCCGCGCTCTGGCTCTAGCACGCCTACTACAGACAGACGTCCCAAAAGGAAGCCAGCAAAACGAAATTGATCTGTCAAACTAGTGAGCATGCGCATGCAGGCGCCATAAACTTACGGAGAAAGGAGGGAAATTTGTACAATATATATATATATATATATATATATATATATATATATATATATATATATATATATATATATATATATATATATATATATATATATATATATATATATATATATATATATATATATATATATATATATATATATATATATATATATATATATAATATTTATTAATCCACTTATAACAGACGTTATTGGATACGTCAACAAATATAACAGAAAAAATATACAGTCAGAATAATATAAAACATGACCCTATAAAGGACAAACAAGTTAAAATAACAAGTATTAATAGTCACTTAAAAGTAGACAATTGAACTTGAACACAGTGAAAATATACATAAAATGCACCACCCTACACACACACACACAAACAGCATATAAACAACAGATTATATATATATATATATATATATATATATATATATATATATATATATATATATATATATATATATATATATATATATAGGGGCGGCATAGCCGGTGAGCGGTCGACGATGACTGGTCCTCACAGGGCACCCAATTTTCACTTATGGGCCCTCGTGCCACACCCCGGGCAACTGCATCGACCTGCAGGCTAAACTAAGTGAAGATAACCAGATATGGTGAAAATCTGTTGCTGGGCAGCGGCAGCAACAGTACCATGTGGCGGTGCCGAAGATGTACTTCACACACAGCGTCACAATGGAAGTGGGAGGCGCCACTGTAGCAGTTACAACGGCTTCCACACTGCGGTGCAGAAGGGAAACGGAAGTCCCACTACACTATCATTCCATTTATTCAACATGGCTGAAACAAATATAAACATGGCCCTGAGTCCGGGGCACCCCTTAAGTGGGGAGAGGGTGCGAAGAATCCCCCCGGCCATGAAAACCAACAGAATACAAATATATAGAAAACAAACCAGAATTGCAATGTGGAATATACGTAGCCTATGTATGGTAGGAAAACTCGCCAATGTAGATGCAGAAATGTATAGATTGAGAGTCAAGATCTTGGGACTAAGCGAGGTACGATGGCCAGGCACTGGGAATCACAGGACTAAAAATGGCGTTCTCTACTACTCTGATGGCGACGACCACAAACACCAATACGGCGTAGCTATACTCATCTCCTCTGAACTAGAAAAATCGGTAATTGATTCTATCCCACTCGGAGATCGAGTGATGCTCTTGAGAGTCCTCACTACTCATAGAGTTATGAACGTAATTCAAGCTTACGCTCCAACAGGGGACAAACCTGATGAGGCGGGTGAAGAATTCTACTCTGCTTTAGAAGAAGCTATGAAAACAACAAAACAAGGGGAGATGACAATTGTTCTTGGCGACTTTAACGCCAAAATCGGGAAGGGCGCTGATGGCGGGGTCTGCGGAGATCATGGTCTGGGAACATGCAACACTAGAGGGGATCGTCTGGTGCAATTTTGTACAGAGCACCGCCTTTCTGCTGCCAACACATACTTCAAGCAACATCCTAGACGTCTATACACGTGGAAATCCCCAGCAGAACACGTGGAAATCCCCAGCAGATCGTGATAACCACAGAGTGAGAAATCAGATCGATTTCATCCTCATTAAGAGCCATTTAATGAAGTTTGTCAAATCAGCAACAACATACCCTGGCGCCGACGTCAACAGCGACCACAATCCCGTAGTAATAAGTCTACAGCTTCGCCACTTCAATAGTGTCCAACGTCCAAATAAACCTAAGCGAGTCGATGTCAGAAGACTTCTTGATCCCGAGATACGAGCCAGAGCAGCCGAGAGTCTCAAGGCGCGTCTACAAACAACTAACTCTTGCAATGATGACGGCGTAGAGCCTCGGTGGACTGTTTTGAAGAAGGCACTTTTGGAAACCTAGGAGGATGACATTGGATATGCACAAGCCTTTAAAAAGCAACATTGAATGACAGACGAAATTCTCCAACATGTGAACGAGAGAAGGAAATACAAGGCCACAGACAATAACCGATACAAGGAGCTGAACAGGGCGGTGAGATCGGAATGCAGAAAAGCAAGGGAAGGATGGCTAGCTGAAAAATTCAGTGAAATGGAGACACTAGAAAAAAAGCACGACTCGTTTAATATCCACAAAAAGATCAAGGAATTCACAAACACACAACGCAGGCAGATCCACGGTATTTTGAAGGACACTAACAACAAGATCTTAACAAGCGTTGAGGAAAAGCTTAAAAGATGGAAGGGGTATGTTGAGGCCCCCTTCAATGACACACGACCCCACCAACCACCTAGCGACTATGATGATATCAACGAACCCAGCCCTGTTATCACGGCAGAGGAAGTGAGACGTGCTATAAAACTTCAGAAAAATGACAAGGCTGTAGGACCACACAATATTCACGCGGAAACCTTAAAATTGCTCGTCAGTGCAGATGATGGAGGCCTAAAACTTCTTACATTGTTGTTCAACTCAATATATGAAACTGGGAAAATACCAATGGACTGGCTGAGGTCGACGTTCATCGCTCTGCCAAAGAAACCGAACGCTTCTCAATGCGACGACCACCGAATGATAAGCCTGATGTCTCACGTCTTCAAGGTGTTTCTTCGCATCGTTCACACTCGCATATACGCCAGATGTGAGGGACAGGCTGGGGAGACGCAGTTTGAATTTAAGAACGGAATGGGCCCGCGCGAGGCTCTCTTCTCTCTCAACGTTCTCACACAGCGATGCAGAGACATGAATGTTGATATATACGCCTGCTTTATTGACTACCGAAAAGCTTTCGACTGTGTCTCGCACCAGAAGCTCATTGAGATCCTAAAATACACCAGAGTCAATGCGGGAGATCTGAACATCATCACGCAGCTGTACTGGCATCAGACTGCGGAGATTAGGATAGAGGGCATAACATCTGAAGAAACAAAAATCAGAAGGGGTGTTAGACAGGGATGTGTCCTGTCCCCTCTACTCTTCAACATATACTCGGAGGTGGTGTTCCGGGAGGCACTGGAGAATGTGAAAGAGGGCGTTAAAATCAACGGCACCCTTATTAATAATATACGATTCGCCGACGATACGGTCGTGGTCGCCGACAGCCTACCACATCTCCAGAATATGAGGGACCTCATCGTTCATCATCAGCATAGCACACGGTATGGTTTACACATAAACGTTGCCAAGACCAAGGTGGTTGTGTTCTCCAGGGCACCAAGACGGGCGATCCTTCAAATTAACAACCAGGTTGTGGAACAGGTGCCGTCCGTTAAATACCTTGGAGCCCTCGTCAACGAGAACAGTGACCCTAAAGTGGAAATCAGATCAAGGATAGGACAGGCCAGAAGGACATTCATCTCAATGAAGAACCTCTTCACCAGTAGAGACCTAAACCTACAGCTTCGCATACGTATATTGCGCTGTTATATCTTCCCAGTGCTACTCTATGGCTCCGAGAGCTGGACATTCTGCCAATCAATGAAGAGTCGTATTGACGCCTTTGAGATGTACTTGTATCGCCGTATACTGCGTATATCCTGGGTAGACAGGATAACCCACGAGGAAGTGCTAAGGAGAATAGGTAAAGGCAAAGAACTGCTGACAACCATCAAAGAACGAAAGCTCCAATACATCGGGCACATTATGAGGGGGGAGCAGTACGAGCTCCTCCAACTCCTCATCGAAGGAAAGATCGAGGGCAAACAATCTGTGGGCAGACGGCAGAACTCATGGCTGAAAGATCTGTGTCGATGGTTCGGACGGACATCTGTGGAGATTTTCAGAGGTGCGGTATGACGCACCATTATAGCCAGTGGGATCGTCAACCTTCGTAGGGAGACGGCGTCTTAAGAAGAATGAATATATATATACACACACACACACACACACACACACACACACACACACACACACACACACACACACACACACACACACACACACACACACACACACACACACACACACACACACACACACACACACACACACACACACACACACACACACACACACACACACACACACACACACACACACACACACACACACACACACACACACACACACACACACACACACACACACACACACACACACACACACACACACACACACACACACACACACACACACACACACACACACACACACACACACACACACACACACACACACACACACACACACACACACACACACACACACACACACACACACACACACACACACACACACACACACACACACACACACACACACACACACACACACACACACACACACACACACACACACACACACACACACACACACACACACACACACACACACACACACACACACACACACACACACACACACACACACACACACACACACACACACACACACACACACACACACACACACACACACACACACACACACACACACACACACACACACACACACACACACACACACACACACACACACACACACACACACACACACACACACACACACACACACACACACACACACACACACACACACACACACACACACACACACACACACACACACACACACACACACACACACACACACACACACACACACACACACACACACACACACACACACACACACACACACACACACACACACACACACACACACACACACACACACACACACACACACACACACACACACACACACACACACACACACACACACACACACACACACACACACACACACACACACACACACACACACACACACACACACACACACACACACACACACACACACACACACACACACACACACACACACACACACACACACACACACACACACACACACACACACACACACACACACACACACACACACACACACACACACACACACACACACACACACACACACACACACACACACACACACACACACACACACACACACACACACACACACACACACACACACACACACACACACACACACACACACACACACACACACACACACACACACACACACACACACACACACACACACACACACACACACACACACACACACACACATATGTCGTCTATAAAAAACAAGATACAGGAGGCAAAGCTCACAGGCAATGTGCAAAATTATCAGCCAAAAGTCAAAACACAACCTGTACTTTACAATTATACTCCCTAAAAATCAATTCCGTAAAATTCGTCTATGCTATACAATTCTTTTTCAATTAAAATTGATTTCATTTTTAATTTGAATTTATTTTCACTCAGATCTTTTAGACTATGAGGTAAATGATTGTAAAACACTATTAATTGATTTTTTACACTTTTCTGTATTTTAGCTAGCCGTGTTTGTGGCTGACACAGGTAAGGTCTTACAGTGCCCCTTGTGTTGTGTGAATGAATTAATTCACTACCTACAAAAAACTCATAATATTTTTTCACAAAACACAAACATTCAAGCACATACAGAGAAGCAAAGGTAAGTATACAATTACTTTTAAACACCCTCTTGCAACTTTCTCTACCCTTCAAATTAAAAATAGCTCGTATACACGCCTTCTGGAGCACAAAAATTCTATTTGCCTCTACTGAATTGCCCCAGAAGATTACTCCATATCTAGTTCTGGACTCCACCAGAGCATGGTAAGCTGACAGACTGGCGGACACATCTACCGAAGATGAGATTGTTCTTAGCGCATACATGTAACCTGCCACCTTCGCAGGCACCATTTGTGCTCTCCAACTCAGGTCACTGTCCAGCTTCACTCCCAAGAACACTATGCTCTCACTAAAATTACTAACAGAGAGTTGTGTGTCATGTACTCTATTGAAATAAATGAGGCCTGTTTAATTTACGTTTAAAAGCAAACCGTTTTCATATACATATATATATATATATATATATATATATATATATATATATATATATATATATATATATATATATATATATATATATATATATATATATATATATATATATATACATGTATATGCATATCTGTAACATGACAACAGTCCTTGTAGGTAACTAATATGGCATTTACTTAAAAGTGCAGATCGGCAAAAAGACCGCAGGCTGACTGGAAGACTTAAAAAGGTATGTCAGAAGAAGACATGAGGCTTATTTACGCTTTACTTTAGAAATAAAAGAAGAGCTTATTCCACAGCATCTGTAGTCTATGGTGATGAGTTACCATGCCAACAAAAACTCTCGAAGGTTGCGAACGTGACCGGACACTAACACTCTAGCCTTAGGCGTTACCATGTGATGAGGCTCATAAATGCAGCCATGTAGGTTCTTGATTTGTGCCTAAGTGGTGTTCAAACTGTTAGTCGTCGGGCCGGCTAGTCGAGGACCTCTTGTCTCAAGCCCTTCAATACAACTTTTGTGTCATACGGTCGCTAGTACCGACGCAGTATTCAATCTTGTGATTGGCTTAAACCACTTCAATTGTCTAGGAGGACCATACAACAAGGACTTCACAGAACAGCTGACATCCGATGTTCATTGATCTTGTTTCTTGTCAATATTATAAAGGTTTAGCAATATTCAGGCGCGCAAATTGTCTAAGGTGACATTAGTATTTGGTCTAAAAGTAATGTTGTATGTTAAAGTATTGCATAAAAAACTCCAGACTATGACCTATTTATTTTTAGCCTTGGTATTGAAAATATTAGGTACATAATACAAAAGACTTAAAATCTGGAACGCATTAAGAAATGTTTTTATCACTTAAAATTTGTTATGCCTTTATCCCTATGGTTTTATTTATTAGTAATGTTAAAGCTGCTCATTTCATTTTTGATTTCTAAAGGAAGCGTTACGTGTTCAATTCTGATTCTCATTGATAAAGAGCTAGTCAATTTTAAATTTATCTGCTAATAATAATAATATTAATAACGATAACAACAACAACAAGTGGACACACACACACACACACACACACACACACACACACACACACACACACACACACACACACACACACACACACACACACACACACACACACACACACACACACACACACACACACACACACACACACACACACACACACACACACACACACACACACACACACACACACACACACACACACACACACACACACACACACACACACACACACACACACACACACACACACACACACACACACACACACACACACACACACACACACACACACACACACACACACACACACACACACACACACACACACACACACACACACACACACACACACACACACACACACACACACACACACACACACACACACACACACACACACACACACACACACACACACACACACACACACACACACACACACACACACACACACACACACACACACACACACACACACACACACACACACACACACACACACACACACACACACACACACACACACACACACACACACACACACACACACACACACACACACACACACACACACACACACACACACACACACACACACACACACACACACACACACACACACACACACACACACACACACACACACACACACACACACACACACACACACACACACACACACACACACACACACACACACACACACACACACACACACACACACACACACACACACACACACACACACACACACACACACACACACACACACACACACACACACACACACACACACACACACACACACACACACACACACACACACACACACACACACACACACACACACACACACACACACACACACACACACACACACACACACACACACACACACACACACACACACACACACACACACACACACACACACACACACACACACACACACACACACACACACACACACACACACACACACACACACACACACACACACACACACACACACACACACACACACACACACACACACACACACACACACACACACACACACACACACACACACACACACACACACACACACACACACACACACACACACACACACACACACACACACACACACACACACACACACACACACACACACACACACACACACACACACACACACACACACACACACACACACACACACACACACACACACACACACACACACACACACACACACACACACACACACACACACACACACACACACACACACACACACACACACACACACACACACACACACACACACACACACACACACACACACACACACACACACACACACACACACACACACACACACACACACACACACACACACACACACACACACACACACACACACACACACACACACACACACATATGTCGTCTATAAAAAACAAGATACAGGAGGCAAAGCTCACAGGCAATGTGCAAAATTATCAGCCAAAAGTCAAAACACAACCTGTACTTTACAATTATACTCCCTAAAAATCAATTCCGTAAAATTCGTCTATGCTATACAATTCTTTTTCAATTAAAATTGATTTCATTTTTAATTTGAATTTATTTTCACTCAGATCTTTTAGACTATGAGGTAAATGATTGTAAAACACTATTAATTGATTTTTTACACTTTTCTGTATTTTAGCTAGCCGTGTTTGTGGCTGACACAGGTAAGGTCTTACAGTGCCCCTTGTGTTGTGTGAATGAATTAATTCACTACCTACAAAAAACTCATAATATTTTTTCACAAAACACAAACATTCAAGCACATACAGAGAAGCAAAGGTAAGTATACAATTACTTTTAAACACCCTCTTGCAACTTTCTCTACCCTTCAAATTAAAAATAGCTCGTATACACGCCTTCTGGAGCACAAAAATTCTATTTGCCTCTACTGAATTGCCCCAGAAGATTACTCCATATCTAGTTCTGGACTCCACCAGAGCATGGTAAGCTGACAGACTGGCGGACACATCTACCGAAGATGAGATTGTTCTTAGCGCATACATGTAACCTGCCACCTTCGCAGGCACCATTTGTGCTCTCCAACTCAGGTCACTGTCCAGCTTCACTCCCAAGAACACTATGCTCTCACTAAAATTCATTTGCATATCACTAACAGAGAGTTGTGTGTCATGTACTCTATTGAAATAAATGAGGCCTGTTTAATTTACGTTTAAAAGCAAACCGTTTTCATATACATATATATATATATATATATATATATATATATATATATATATATATATATATATATATATATATATATATATATATATATATATATATATATATATATATACATGTATATGCATATCTGTAACATGACAACAGTCCTTGTAGGTAACTAATATGGCATTTACTTAAAAGTGCAGATCGGCAAAAAGACCGCAGGCTGACTGGAAGACTTAAAAAGGTATGTCAGAAGAAGACATGAGGCTTATTTACGCTTTACTTTAGAAATAAAAGAAGAGCTTATTCCACAGCATCTGTAGTCTATGGTGATGAGTTACCATGCCAACAAAAACTCTCGAAGGTTGCGAACGTGACCGGACACTAACACTCTAGCCTTAGGCGTTACCATGTGATGAGGCTCATAAATGCAGCCATGTAGGTTCTTGATTTGTGCCTAAGTGGTGTTCAAACTGTTAGTCGTCGGGCCGGCTAGTCGAGGACCTCTCGTCTCAAGCCCTTCAATACAACTTTTGTGTCATACGGTCGCTAGTACCGACGCAGTATTCAATCTTGTGATTGGCTTAAACCACTTCAATTGTCTAGGAGGACCATACAACAAGGACTTCACAGAACAGCTGACATCCGATGTTCATTGATCTTGTTTCTTGTCAATATTATAAAGGTTTAGCAATATTCAGGCGCGCAAATTGTCTAAGGTGACATTAGTATTTGGTCTAAAAGTAATGTTGTATGTTAAAGTATTGCATAAAAAACTCCAGACTATGACCTATTTATTTTTAGCCTTGGTATTGAAAATATTAGGTACATAATACAAAAGACTTAAAATCTGGAACGCATTAAGAAATGTTTTTATCACTTAAAATTTGTTATGCCTTTATCCCTATGGTTTTATTTATTAGTAATGTTAAAGCTGCTCATTTCATTTTTGATTTCTAAAGGAAGCGTTACGTGTTCAATTCTGATTCTCATTGATAAAGAGCTAGTCAATTTTAAATTTATCTGCTAATAATAATAATATTAATAACGATAACAACAACAACAAGTGGAGGAAATGAAAGGCAAAAATTGCTTTTTAAAGAACTGGACATTTAAAAAAAAAACTCAAATCGACACGTGGAGGTGGCAGTGGTCACATATTGCCAACACAAATAGGTTAAAGAACCTATATTTTAAACATCTGAGCCATCCACTAAATATCCCAACGACGGGTATTGTTTCAACCTATCTAACTGTATGATTAATTTCAAATCTCCCGGCGCTTTGAGCACAGCATGTTATTGTTAATTCCTAATATGTGACTGCAGCAGTTGATAAACTAAGATTCTCTGTTAACCTTATGCGAATTCCGTGATTCTGAAAGTCAAATTTTCATTTATTTCCAGGAGCCGCTACTGCATGTATATTTATGATCGGCGAATTCATTATCATTAGGCTATCCTCTATAAGATACCGGCAACTAAATGTAAACAATAACACTAAAGCGTGAAAATGATTCACTATGTTATTTCTCAGTGTTTAAAATCGGTATTAGGCCAAACTGTTTCAGTATGTGCATTACAAATAAATATTTACCTGTGAAAGACGTACGCTATTCATAACATGATACACACATTCGGATGTGGATGTACCTGTTCAACATAATAAAGATAACCTGCAAATTCATTTGCCTTCATCTCGCCATTTTAACAATTATTGGGTGCACAAGCCAAGTTGTAGGCAATTTTCTAGCATAAATTAGTATTCTTCAGGTAAGTCATCTATTGCCAATTCCTATAAACTGTTTATTTAAGCAAATGTGAAACGGAAATTTATATGTAAATAATTTAGGTAACCATATCTTTGCACCAATACTAAATTTAAGCTCTGTATTTACTCCATATACAAAGAATAAAGCAAAATTGTTGGCGCAATTTCAGGCCGTAATAGTAGTAATCTGCAACCTGTACATACTGAGCAAGAAGAACACATCGAGGGTACACAAGAAAATGAGGAACTCATCGACAAATTGTCCATAGAAATGAGAAGTGCAGTCGTGGAGTATGATGGAACAAATCCTCTTAGTAGACCACCATTACCGGTGCTAAGATCATCTAGAAAGCTGGCAATAATATTGAAACTTTTGAACAGAATAATTTTGCCATCGCACCTTCTAGACATCAACAGATTGGAGCACATGCATACGCTGATTTACTGTGCAGCAACTGCAGCAATTAAAACTCTAGGCATTAGGATTTCTGATCGAAAGTCCAATCACAGAGACTCCTGTCAAAAAGTGCCCATGTGAAAAAAAAAAGATTGATAAGTAGAGTGAAAACACTTCGAGTAGAGTGAAAACACTTCGAAAAATTGGACAACTGACGCAATACTTTGGGGGGGGGGGGGGTTTACAGACAATAAAATGACAGAAACGAGTAGAGGAAATAATAGGCCGAGTTCGACTACACTCAGCACAAGATCCAGTCAACCGCACTGCACAAGAATGTTTGGACACCTTAAAACAGAAGTTTTCTGTATATGCAGAACGCCTGAAGAGATATAAAGCGAGCAACTATAGGAAGTGCCACAATACAATGTTTGAACGCTCTGGAAGGACTTTCTACTGTCAGCTTAATTCACCTACGAATGCAGCCACCGATACTTTTCCAAATAAGGAACAAATTGAAGAGTTCTGGAAAAGTTAACAAGCCACACCAGCCTCCTGCAATATTGGCACCATCTGGGTTAACGAAGAACACCGAGCTTGTCAGAGTTATGAACAGATGCATCATGAGCCGTTTACGACAGATGAAGTCTCAAGAGGTTTTTAAGAGTTTCATAATTGGAATGGGTGATAACATCGTAACCAGCACGATACCAATTAGAAGAGGGATATTTCAAGGCGACCCGCTAAGCCCATTGTGGTTCTGCCTCGCATTGAATCCACTATCAAACCCCCTGAACTCCACCAGATATGGCTTCGGTATAAAAAGCAATGGCAGTGAGCAAATGAGGTTAAATCATCTGCTGTAGATGCATGATCTCAACCTGATGGCTTCCACAAAGAATCACCTCGAACAACTCCTTAAAAGAGTGGAAGGGTTTTCCAAAGATATTGACATGCAGTTTGGGCTTGACAAATGTCGCACCTTATCTGTAGTCAGAGGGAAGATACAACCAGGTGTATATGAAATGCAGAACGGCCAGCGAATTTTCTCGATGGATGTGGAGGAGTGTTATATTTGCCTGGGAATACAGCAAGCGAGGAAAATAAAGCACTCGGTAATAAAGAACGATCTGACAAATGAGTTTATGAAACGAGTAAAGCAGGTGGTCCGATCACATCTTAATGGCAGGAACCTGACTAAAGCTCTTAATACATATGCATGTTCTGCACTTAGCTATTCATTTGGGATTGTCAACAGGAGTAAAACGGACATCGAAAATCTACAACGGAAGGTGCAAACACTCCTAACAAAATTCAAAAAGCATGGATATTGGTAAACAGTTAGACCAGCAGATATTAAACCTACGTACATATTTCCACTAGCAGGCTGTTACTTCTAAACTCCACCCTGCCATATGCGAAGCAGATCATTCAACACCGCTACAATTAAAAGAAAGTGAAATAAAAGTTACCATCGGACTGATCAGGACAAGCTGCAATCTTGGATGCAGAAGCCTCCCCATGGGCGTCATCTAAATGAGACCTCCTAGGCACATGTCGACAAATTGGCGTCGAACTACTGGTTGGTGTCCGGGCAGATGTTTACAGAGACAGAGGGGTTTTTGCTGGACGGACATACAAGACCAGGTCATTCCAACAAAAAACTATCTGAAGTATATAGTTGGAGATAATTCGGTCCAAGACGACAAATGTAGATTTGGGTCTCAGTCATCAGAGACTATCCAAGACGTCACTGGCGGATGTCAAGCGGTTGCTGCAACAGAGTATAAAGAGAGGCACAACGCATTTGCAAAAATATGTCATCAAGAACTAGGAAAGGGCTCCATCTGAGCTCAGTCCCTTTAGTATCTGAGATACCTGGGATGAGTGAATGTTCCCCTTTGAGGGAGTGTGAAAGCCCTTCAGGCTAAGGTCGATAATAATAAAACTCAATGCCCGGGTGAGAAAGGAGGGGTGGAGCAACAACCACGTTAAAAAAGTCCCTCTGACCCGGGCAGTAGCACCTTGTAAGGGCCGCTGGCTATGGTCACAGGTCTGTCTGGTCGGTGTGTGTACTGCTTCCAGCAGTATGTTCACCGCTACTCGTAACGACTTAGATGGAACAACCAGTGATACCAGCTGTCCGCTGTCCTGTTTATCCTCTTTTTCCTTAACCATATTACCTTACTCCTTTCTCCATCCCTACCTGTGCCACCAGGGTCAATTGATGGCACATCCATGGAAATGGAGCAAAACTAAAGCCTCGGAAAAATGCCGCCCGCTGGTGATTGCCAGGGTATGTCTGGAACCAGCGCTGGACACGACATCATGCGGGATATCGGTGGCAGGGTGCTGATGAGGCGGACCCCTATAATGCAAGGAATTACAGCCCAAAATAAACAGCAGGGGAGCCTAGTAAGGTGAAGAGCTCGATTCACTGAGGATGCCGCGCAGGAAATCCAGCCAGCGCTCACCCAGATGGGAATACCAAGACAGTGCATGAAATGGACTATGGATATGAATGAAACGATTATGTGCATTTACTACAGAGTAATAAAACTTGGACAACAGATGACCGGATAGAGACAACAACTTCACACCGAATTTCTCAGAATGTACCCACACATACAGGTGACTCAACAGAGAGCAGCGGATCAGTATCGTGTCATATTTAGGAATAACCTTATTCCACAAACAAGACTGAATACCATCAGACAGGAAGCTGAAGATGAAATTACTAACATAGCGATTACGGAAAATAACGAGATTCTGTTTGATGGTAGTAATCTGCAACTTGTAGATACTGAGCAAGAATAACACATCGAGGGTACGCAAGAAAATGAGGAACTTATCGACAAATTGTCCACATAAATGAGTCGTGCAGTCGCGGAGTATGAAGGAACATCCTCTTACTAGACCACCATTATCAATGCTAAGATCATCTAGAGAGCTGGCAATTATATTGGAACTTTGGAACATAATGATTTTGCCATCGCACCTTTTAGAGATCAACACATTGGAGCACATGCATACAATGATTTACTGTGCAGCAATTAGAACTCTAGGCATTAAGATCTCTGATCGAAGGTCCAATCACAGAAATTCGCGTCAAAAAGTGCCCCCTATGGGAAACGAAGTTTTTTTTCCCCTCAGGGCTCGTCCGCAGCCTTGCCGCCCCGATAGCACTGCAACGTTTGGGAGGACAAAGGTTGATAAGTAGAGTGAACACTTCGAAAAGAAATTCGACAACTGACACAATACTTTGGGGGGGTACAGACAAGAAAATTGCAGAAACTAGTAGAGGAAATAATAGACAACACTCAGCACAAGATCCAGTCAACCAGACTACACAAAGATATTTGGACACCTTAAAACAAAATCTTTGTGTATATGCAGAACACTTGAGGATATATAAACCAAGCAACAATAGGAAGTGCCACAATACAATGTTTGAACCCTCTCGAGAGGACTTTCTATCAATCAGTTACCAGCTGAATTATGGTAAAAAAGAAAAATTAGCATTGAAAACTTTAGAGCTTTTGGAAGTATAGGATATGTTCATATACCAAGCGTTTAACAGCCTCGGTGGCCCAGTGCCTTTGAACCGAATAGTATTGAGTTCGATCCCAGGGTTCTCCTTTCACCTTTTCAGTTCATACTGTAACTTTAACCGAGCTTGTAGCATTGTACTTGAGCACGTTGAATGTCTGCACCTTCCGCCCTTCGGAGGGGGCGTCGGTCCCGTGACCATGCGATGTTGGACACGTTAAAGAGCCCTTCCCTCCATGCAGAAAGGTGGAGGCTCTGCAAAATTTCCAGGATAGTGAGGTAAAACTGCTCCCTGGTGTCGGTGATTGGCTATAGCCGCGAAATAGACTGACTTTAGCATACAAAAAATTATATATATATGAAAATCTATTTGGTTTCATTAGAAATAAAGGCACTATAGATGTCTTGTATTATATCTCTAACATAATATACGATAGACAAGAGCAAACCTACTTCAATTGTTTTTGTTGGCTTGGCTAAGGCTTTTGATACAGTCAACCATGAAATTCTTTTACAAAAGCTTTACAACTATGGGGCCAGAGGTACTGCTTATAAACTAATGTCAGAAAATGTTGATACTGGGGTTCCGCAATACTGTATGTCAATGATATGCTGACAGATAATGTAATTTCATATGCATGATACAGCAGTTATTGTTACTGATGAGACCTGGTCTGGTGTTGAAGCAAAAATGAATGGTGAATTCAGTTCAATATCTACCAGCGCCAAACAAACTATCGTTAAGTATAAGTAAGACTACTTACATAACGTTTGGAAATTATATTGACAGTGTTCACAATAATTTAAACATTAGAATTAATAATATAGCAATAAATATGGTTCTTGGCTGTAAGTATCTGGGAATAATAATTGATTATAAAATGAAGTGGGATACACATATCAAGTACATAGTGGATAAAACCAAACATAAATTTTCTTATTTTATAAATTATCCAGTTTTGGATTTGAAGACTCTAAGAATGAATTATTGTGTGTTATTCAACAGTATTATTAGCTATGGAATATTGGCTTGGGGAGATGTATACACCAATGTATTGAGCTTGTTAAATAATTTACAAAAAATACTACTTAAGATAATCAAAGGAAATAATTTTATTGTTAACAATTCTCTAAGCATTGAACAACTTTATGCTTTAGAAGCATTAAATTATCACTATAGACATCTTAAATCACAATTCCTGGCCTCTAACAGTAAAACAAGGAATAAAAACATAAAAATTCCGATCAGATACAAAACTATTAGTAGTAAAAATAGTCTAGTTAAAGGAATAATTAGACTAATTAATAATTTATCTAATAATTTAAAAAATTTGCAAACAAAAAACACGAAGAAAAATTTAAAAGAAGGGATTGTTGCCAATGTTTATGCAATAGAGTTCTTATTTGAGTTTTTGTTTGAATATATACTGGTTTATTATTTGTTGTTTTTAAGAGAATGTATTTTGAAGATAGATTGACCTTATGGACTGTTGTTTGCATTTACAGGTTTATGTTTGGTTATTTTAATTTTAAGTTTTACTTTGTAACCAGTCCCACCAACATATAACTATGTTTATCTCTGCATCTCTGCGAGAGTTGTGTGGATTATATAATCTTTGTAACTGTTATTATACTGGCTAATAGATAAATAATTGAATATATATATATATATATATATATATATATATATATATATATATATATATATATATATATATATATATATATATATATATATATATATATATATATATATGTATTGTGTAAAAGTCAATATAATCATAGAATAATTATAGATTATTAACATAATAAATAGGAAAGGTAATTAACAACCGTGACGTTTGAAAATAATAACAATCAATAGGTAGAGTCGACGGCGGGCTGGTAGCAGATCGCCACCAGACATGGGTTGGCTACAGTGTCTCACGTCGCACAGTGCTCGAGCAAGCAGTGGAGAGGCAGTCTCTTACAGGTACGATCGGGAAGCGACACTCCGAACTGAGAGTCACAACCATCCTTATTTGTATTTGTAGTTATTTGATTTTACAGTCCCAGTACCAGGTGCAGGTAACAGCGAATTGCTAAGCACCTCAGTCAGCCTGAAGCCACGAGTTACTTATTTATTTTAGGTAGGTCGACAGTAGGGATGGGCAGCTAACATCGATGTGTTTGGAATATCGATGTTTTCCATTGAACATCGATGTTTAAAACATCGATGTTATATTTTTAACATCGATGTTATTTGTAATCATCGAAACATCGTTACGTATCCCACAAATGTCCTGTAATTTTTCAGGTCGAAAGTCTTTAAGTAGCTAAAAAATACATCAATTTACTGAACAAATTACTAATTTAAGTAATTGATTATTTACTCTTTGCACATTGTGACTTAAGCGACATCTGTACGTGAACGCAGTAAGTATTAAATTCCGGCTACCTGGCATAAATGGGCACTCCTGTCTGATTAATTGACGTAGTAACATCATAAACAGGAACGTTTAAGGCTCGGAGACTGATGGCGCTGGGCTCTGACTTAACACAGAACCAGTAATAGCCGATTTTAGTGAATTTTATTTAAAAAAATTCACTAATGAGGAGATCCCGACTTTTGAATTTTGAAAAAAATTTTGCAAATGAGCGCTACTTAGGCCCCCCAGAAAACATATCCGAGGTCAGATTCAATTTTTATATGTTTATATAAATAAATAAATAAATAAATATATATATCACACCGATAACTAAAAAAATAATGGGCCGATTTTGATTAAATTTGGTGAATACCTTCCTTTTGCAAGTGGCTTGGACAAGTTCGTTATCCAGGAAAATCGGCCCAGGTTTTCCCGGAAAATTTTGTGTTTTCTTTAGAAAAAAAATTACATCTCCGGAATCAACCAAGTAAGGGCAGCCAAATTTGGTTGGTGGGTTTACATTGTTATAGGCAAGGTACCTACCAAAATTTAGCTCTGTAGGTTAAACAACAAAAGTTATAGGCATTTAAAGAAAAATAAATTGGGGTTTTCCTCAGAACGTCAAAGTTGCGATTTAAAACGTCAAAATTGGCAATATTTAGGCAAAGAACTTGAATCTAATACGGGCTATGGAAAGAAAATGTCTCAAGAAGAATGTTTTACAAACCCTGAAGTTTAGGTTTCAACCATCATTGTCCTTTATTTTACTAAAATATTTCCAGAAAATTCATTCCAAATAGACCCTTTCTCTGATGCTTGGCAGTAGTCTTAGCTATAGAGTTTATCGTTTAATGGTATATAATTTCTGTCGAATTTTCGTAAAAAAATCAATAAAGCTCAATATATCCGTTATTATACAAGATATACAAAAAACTTGTATACATTAATTATAAGGTGTCTCGAGCTACATCTTAAAAAAATATTTCTACAATCACAGCGTGACCCATAAGTCGTTGGTGATACAAATGTTCTTTTTTTTTAATCACACACGCCATATGTTAAGTAAGTGTGTTATGGTAGCGAATTTTGATCAAATGCTTCATATTTGAATAGCTCAATTTGCTATTAACCTATAAGGTTGACCAAGAAACGAGTTTTTTCGGGAACACTTTAAGTTTACTTTCGGAAATTTTTGTACATTTTCAAACAATAAAGTTATTTTGATGAAACATGGCACATTGTTTTTACTATATAGGTTATACTGGCAACCAAATTTGATGCCTGCTTTCTTAAAAAAAAAACACATATTTGCTATTAAAAACATTTTTATGAAAATTCACTACCATAACGTCCCGAATTTTTTTTAACCTGCACCTGCCATAATCTGCATCGGAATATGTTTCCACTTTCTAATGCCTACAAAACTACAAACTATTTTTTTTTCTTCGAAAGAACATAGAATTAGTAAATTTACTATTATTTTGAAAACATCGATGTTTCCCAACATCGATGTATCCAGCCGATGTTTTTCCTACCATCGATAGTAGGTTTCGATGTTAAACATCAATGTTAACCTCGATGTTTTAAGAAATGTGCCCATCCCTAGTCGACAGTATCTAGTGCAGTGTAATTACAAGAATGGAATGAAAGTGATTGCTATGAGCTAGATTTCTTCTGCTTTAGATTGTCCTGGCGTGCATGACCTTCTTTAGCGGAAGCGATTTTAAAAGGTTTTATGTGGGAAGTGTTGTCTGGTAGTTGTATTTCTCCAAGGTAATTGAAGTTTATAAGTATCGCCGTTGAAGGGACACCTAGTGCAGCTCGTCTGTTTAGGTGGCCTCGCTGAGAATCATTGAAGCTGGCGGGAGCTGCCGTTCGCTACCACAGATGCCTTCAGACCCGCCTCGACGTGTCTCTGGTTGCAGTCTGGACCTTTGGTTTCCTTGGAGATGGTAGAGATCAGGGCTGAGCGAGCTTTGCGCCTGTAAAGCGTAACATGATCCACAGTGCCAGGGAATATTCACATGGTGGACACTTGCACGGTTACCCTATCGTCGCCGATAGGGGGCTGAAGCAAGGATGGGTCGTTTCTCCGCAGGATTTCAGGTTTTGGGGTTAGCGTCGGCAGGTTCACTCATGGAAGGCGTGGTCAGAGAGCCGTTCCTGTTTCCTTAAGGTACATGTTTCTTAGTTGTTGTTTAGGTAATTGCAAAGCCTGAGAGCTGAGGGCGTTGCCGCTCGGTGCCGTCGACGCTCTTGGGTGGCCTGGAGAAGTCTGTGGTCGCATTACCAGACTTTGGTCCCCTCAAAATCGTTAGGGAACCAGGTGGAGCGGACAGTCGCACGCGAATCAGAACGTGTGCGATAGGGCCAGGGATTCAGGTACGGGTGAATGTCTGCAAAGCCGCCCTCTCGTTTTCGCCAAGGGACCGGAGCCGGGATATTTCTTGGCTACAGTAGGTCGGAATAGAGCACTGGGCGCGGCATGACCGAAATAGTCAAACGGTCGCTGGCAAATCGCAGGCAGTACACATAAGTGATGTTGGAAGTCCATGTGTGGAAAATGTTTGAATGTTGTTATATTTGTTAAGTGTTGTATTGCAGAAGGGCAGCTGCCACAGAGCTTCTCTTGATTAGGTCCATTATACAATATAGGAGCTGGGGTACATTAGGTCCATCATACAATATAAGAGCTGGGGGACGTCGCCGTTCATTTCTGTCGGTGCGTGCGGATCGACCTGGAGGAGCTGAGGCCTGCATTTCACAGCTGTGATCTTCCCAGGAGCGTGAGGACACTAGCAAAGCGGGACTACCATTGGGTCTCCCTTGCAGCGGTCTAGCTATAACCAGATCTTAAAAAGTGGTCTCCCGTGGAGCAGCCCTGATGACAGGCTACAGTAGGGATATTTCGGCCTCGGTAGATTTCCATCATTATTGGCGATCGAAACAGTCTAGAGATACCCAGTCTCCTGGTCGCTCTGGCGGCATTGTTTGGGGGGTCTTTGGTCGTCTTCCACCTCTTTGTGAGGAATTTCCTTTCAGTTTTTTACGATTTGCGTTAATGCAACGTATACTGTGGGGCTGTAGTTATCCTGTAATAATAGGAATCAGTATGCAGTTAGCTTATCTTGATAATTGCCTTTTGTTTTATTTCCCATGCCGCTTTTCCGCACTGCCGTGTCGTTTCTTTCTGTTAGAAAAACTACCGGCCACAAACCGCATCCCCGCTCAAGACACCACCTGCACAACCCTCGAATATTTAATGAGCTCAATTCATTATAACTGCCTCTGCCTCTGGTCTCTAATAATTTAATTTGATTGCAAGTAAGATAATTTAGCTTCAGAGCCAATGTTAGGAAAGCTTAATAAGTTGTTTTCGTTTCTCAAGAACCCCTTTTGTGAATCTTGTTTTGTACATAATTTGTAAATATTTTGTCACACGTGCGTTTGTAAATAGATTATTGATTTTAATCGGCATTTCATTTAGCACTTCCTAACGAATCCACCCATAAACTACGATAACACGTTTTGATTTCTAATATATAGGCCATAACTAGAAGTCACGAGTGACCTTGCCTGTAGACTTAGGAGAACCCTGTCTTCACTGTAGCTTACCCTGGGTCTAAGTAGCTGGTGACAGAGAGTTAGAAAAGAGGCATAGTCCTGAGGGAGAGCATCGACTTCCTAGAAAACACAATCTATGCTGGCTCCTGGGCATAATCTGTAAGAGAACCATACTGATACGGTTACAGCAGAAAATTCCCCATACTAGGGAAAAGTAACCTTATGCCGAATTAGACCTGTTATGAAATGGCAGCCCAAGCATGGACCTAAGTTATTGAATTAGAAAAAGGTGAATTTAAGGAAGTAGCCGTAAATAGTTCAAAATTGAAAATTTTAATGTATATAGTTTGTTGTTAAATGCGATAAGGATTTTTGGGAATTTTAGATAAGATATCAGTACTTAAAGAATCCGTTATATTTTAGTTTAAAACAGAGGCATAATTTACAAATTATGTGCAACATTGTTATCTATGATAGCCATCGACGTACTGGGACAATACTTTGTTAAACCGTGATCATTCATTTATTTTTGTTCTGTGCACTAGTAGACTTTTTTAAGCAGCTTTTGACTTTTTTTTTGGGACTAAAGGCTAACAATTTTTTCCTACCTATGGTCGCTTTGAATCTTTGTTGTCTTTTTTTTGTCACTATGTAATATGATTTTTTTTATTAATGTTGTAATTTCAGGCTTAGTAATATATTTTTTTGAGTTGCAGCCAGTAGAGAATTTTGTTATACCGAGTTTTTTGTGTTTGTGATTTTTTTTTATTAGTTACTGCTGAGCAAAGAAAACTGCTGCGACAGATCCGATTTGTGACACCATAACGCTAGGTTAACGTTTTCCACGTCGTCTCAGTACTATCCTTCCGCTATACAGTCTTATTACATAAGCGTTGGACATATTAGACCCTAAAGCAGGTTTTTCCATCGAGTCTGACCATCCAGAAGAACCCGACCCAGACAGATTTGATGGCAGGGTAGGATGGATTAAACAGGCTTAAAAAGACTGAATTGGAGATGGAGCTACAGAAGCTTTATCTGCGTCATCAGATTACCATCGAGGAAATGAGGAAGCAATTAATTAGTTTTTACGAGAAGGAAGATCGCCACATACCGAGGCAGCTTTACTGCCTGCCAGTGCTGCTTCGTCGCCGCCGCAAGCTGACAACTTATTAGAGCACCTAACACTGCCTGTGCAAATGCCATTCTCACCGCAGATACCACCTGTGACTACAACTCCGAAGTTTCATCAGCAAGAACTGCTCAATGTGTTTGCATCGAACTTGCATTTCCATGGCAAGTCCGACCCTGTAGCCTTTCTGGAACGGTTGGAGGAAATACGCTTACATTTTAACATTTCTTTAGACCGCCTCCTACTAGTGCTATCCCAGATTATAGAAGGCTAAGCTTTGCTGTGACACCGAAATAATAGTGCTAACTGGACGCTGTGGGAAGACTTTATCGATGACTTCAAGCGTTTATATTATTCCGTAAATTACTTCAGCGATCTGGAAACTGAAATAAGTCGCCGGTTGCACAGACCTGGCGAACCCGTATCTACCTACATCACAGAGCTACAGACGTGGAACCATCACCAGCCAGCAAGAATTGACCTGGTTACACAGAAATCTACGTCCTGAATTTCATCAGATGCTCTGGAATTTCAACGTTCTGGACATCAGAATTTTCATAGAAAAGGCTAAGGCAATTAAATCAATGTTAGAAGAGCTGAAGGAGACAAAGGAGGATACACTAAGGCCTCCTTCGAGCGCCAGGAAAGCTGGAATGCCACCTCCTCCGCAAATAGCCGCCCCATACCATCAGCCTAGTCCACGACTAAGCATTTAGACCCCTTGGCTAATTGACAGACAAACTCAAATCAACAACCGACCCATAATAAACACAAGAATAGGCCAGAAGTGTTTCAGTATGCTGTTGGATACAGAGGCAACCCGTTACTTGTTAAACAAGACTGCACTTGAAGAAACTGACGCAAATTATTTATGAGCTGTCCCCTTGCCAAACGTAAACACCGACATCGCTGATGGAAGACTGGTTTCCGTACAACAAATGTGTGTGACAATATTGATATTAGGTAGTAAGAAGATACAGGGTGATCTATTGTATCTGCCACATCTCCCGGTAGACATCATATTGGGAATGGACATTTTAGGCAAATACGACTTCTAAATAGATCTGCAAACCACCAAAAGCTACCTTGAGGGAGACCTACTGACATCAGAAGCTCTTGCCCCACCAGCAGTCACGATACATACTATGGAAACGAACACCTTGCGAGGTTGACAGGATGTTGGAAGAAGAAATTATAGAACCACCTAACAGTCCATGGAATTCACTGATAGTGAAGGTTAAGAAAAAAAAACGGAAAATACTGCTTCTGTGTGCATTTCAGGGAAGTTAACAAGGTTTCTGTCAAGGATGCCTACCCGCTGCCATATATATCAGGCATACTAGACAAACTTCGCAGGGCCAAGTACATAAGCAGCCTGGATTTGACACAGGGATACTGATAAATTCCCCTGACAAGTAACCCAATTACAGCCTTTACCATCCCAGGCACAGAGTTGTTCCAATTCAAAGTTATGCCGTTCAGAATTTACTCAGCTCCAGCGACATTCCAACGCCTATTAGATACAATAATGTCAGGGTTCCCAGCAGAAATCAAAAATCAAATTCCCTGACATTTCCAGGCCCCTCGAGTACATTTTTTTGAACAAATAAATAAAAATTACGCATAATCAAAAACATAAGTATGCTTAATTCCGTTAAGTTTATAATATATAGCATTTTCGAGAGGAAAATTTGCAATTTTTTCATGGAAAAACTTTGAGTAACTGGCTGACGAACTTAGCCTCCGGAAAGAATTTCCAGTGTGATGGAACAAACCGAAGTCTCTAGGTGGCCTAGAAACTTTGCAAACCATGTTGTTAGTATATATAAATTTGAATAAGCTTCGAATATCGGTTCCAAAAGCTCAGATTCGCGCCCATAATTATTTTTTTGAAAATTTGTTGAAAGTCGTTACCTCTCTAAAAGCAAAATTTTATTTATGAAAATTCACTGAAAATGAAACAATGATACTGTTTACATGCCCCATATACAAATGCCCAATATTTTGCAACTTTGAACATGATCATAAAGGTTAAAATAGAATAAATACATTCACAGCACTGCTCTACCGGCCAATAACTAAAACACATTTTGCAATTTATGCACTCAGGGAAGAACATTTCAAGTGTGATGTACATATAAGACATGTTTGAGATAGATGACGAAGGCGCTATTTACATCGGCGCATGATGTAGCTGCGTTCAATGGCCGATTTAATTGATATTGGTACCAAAGGTAAGCCGCATTGTTATCAGATATATTTTCCTAGGTATGAGAAAACTATTTACGTGAGAAAATTCATATAATATATATGAAATAAAAATAAAAATGCATCTGCTAGTCACAAAACTTGACAAATATATAATTTGCAGGTCTACTGAATGATTTCCATGACATTTGAGTAAAATCACAAATTTGACATTTCCCTGTCATTTTAGAGGGTATTTCACATTCCCTGACTTTTCCAGGTTTTCCAGGTTGCTGGGTACCCGGATACCTCAGTTGATGGTGCTTCTTGTCATTGATCGCCTGGACACCTACTATAAAAACATGTTTTAGTTGTTGGTTTACTTAGTTTATTCATCCTCTGATGAAGCTAACTTTATTAACAAAATGATTGTCAGTTCTTAAAACTGTGTTAAGGTGATTAATTTCTTCAAAATGCTCATTACAAGTTCTAATCTGCACTTACAGATATACTCATCTTCATCACAATCTAAAGGCGATGTCGCCCTGTCGTCACAACCGTGATTTTTCTGTTTTTTCCAAGTATGTGTCCTTCAAGCAGTGTTGTTAGAAAGTTATTATGTCCTAAAATATGTATATGTATGAATATGAACATAAATATGCTTCCCTCCTTTCAATTACTTTCAGCAAGCACCCTTCTTCTCTCAGATTTTCTAGCACACTTTTATTGGTCTTTATATCAGTATATCGTGTCTTTGTCATTTTTCTCCATGCCCACATTTCAAAAGCTTCTATTCTCTTCATGTCCTGCTTAGTCAAAGTCCAGGTTTCTGTCCCAGGTACAAGATAAAAATGTTCATTAATAAAAAGAGTAGTTTATCGGTTGAATGCTTCCTTCGCCATCGCGATCCTCTTTTCAGATTTAGCTACATCTACCATGTGTACATGTGTATGATGATGGTGTTGGTGCATTCATGTTCTACACTATACTATGATTTCTAAATGAAAGCATTACCTGTTGATAAAATGACAAAACACAATTTGCTTTATTTTTAGTTGTCAGTTAACTTATAATGTAAAATCTCACAACTGTAATAATTCAAATGTTGTGATGACAATACATTTTATATGCAAATAAAACTTTAATTACCCCAGAAGTGTTATCACAAACCACCTAATGTACCATGCCAAAATCTAAATTCACGGGTAGCATTTAAGCAGTTGCTTTATTTGAAATACCTATAAATAAACTCACCAATGGAGTAGGGAACAAAGAAGATGCCGCAGATGGAGGCAGCAGAGAGGTAGTATGCTGATGAACATGTGTATGATGATGTTGGTGTTGGTGCATTTCTGTTCTTAAATATGGTGCCGGTCCTAATGCTCTATCCTGTGATGCCAAAAATCTACTGTCTAATTCTCTCCTCAACATATCTGCTTGATCTGAAATAAATATATAATTTATTAATTGTTGCAGCATCAGTATGTAGGACAAAATAAAACATTAAAAAAACATTTAAAACCTATTTTTAAGTTAGACCCTTGATGCGCGCGTGCGCCCGCGCCCTCGCACGTACGCGCACAAATACACCCGCGCGCGTGCGTACACACACAGAAAGGGGGGGGGGGGGCGAAAATAAGTACATCCTAACCTTTGAAGACTTTAGGTCCTTCATGATGGAGGTCAAAGGTAGGGATGCTCCGATTGGAACCCCCCCCCACACACACACACGCAGGCACGCGCGCGCACGCACACACGCAACCGTCCGCCCACCCTCACGCACGCACCCAAGTTAAAAGTTCATAGCTTATTAATGGAACAAACACTGTTCAGTAGTTATACGATCATATTTTACTTCGATTGTACTGTGTATCTGATTTTAAAAATTTGTCGATAAGACAACAAAACGTAAATAAGGGTGGTTTATACGACGTATTTGATAATAATTTTTTCCTTTTGTGAGAAAAATTCAAATATATCTTGCATATATAATATTACAAGTATATACAGGGTGTCTCAGAAAAACCAATCGTCAGAAGTTTAAGGAGTTCTGGCCAGAATAAAAATTTTAAAATTTAGAATTAGGTATAATTGATTACATTCTCTTTTAACTAAAATCCTTTTAGATATTTATCGCTTCCGGTTACACCCGATGCCTCCACCAACTTTAATAAAAAAATTCACTAATTAGGACATCTGTGTTTCTATATATATATATATATATATATATATATATATATATATATATATATATATATATATATATATATATATATATATATATATATATATATATATATATTGTATTGATATTTAAAAATATCAAACCTAAATTAATAACTTACAATCTAGCATGCAAAAACTAAAATAAACCTGAAATATAACATAAGAACTAGATACTTACAATTAAAACTATACAAAATTAAGAACTAAATGTTCACAAACAATTATCGACACAACACTAACGCAGGCACATAATGTCACTTGTTTGAGAAAATGGCAATATCTTGAAATTTGTAAGACATTGTACAACAAATGTACAAGCATCGTGAACGGAGGTAGGATATTGCATAATGTTGACTCTAGTAGGAGAGACATGTTTGCACAGAACAGTTTGAGTGAGCATTACCAATGAATTCTTGAATTTATCTGAAATATAGAGATAAAAATTTAACCGTAGTAACAAGAAATTTACAACACCATGTTTAAATAAATAGTCAATCATGTTATTTATATGTAGAACAGGTAAAATGAGTAAAACAATTACATATACACTCAGAATATACATACATTCATCTACTTACAAGCCAGCACTCAAACGTAATCTAAAAATGAAATTAATACAAAATAACTTACCGAACATGCAGATGACCAAATATCCAGCAAAATTTTAAGTTGTCAACTAATATTGCACTGGTCCCAGTACTGCTCTACATACACAGCAAGGTGGCGCTGTAAACAAAATGAAAACAATAATATGTGTGAAAAGGGAAATGACAAATAAAATTTACGCTTTTGAAAGTAAAATAATTTAACGTTTAAATGAACATAAGGAGCTTTTTCAAGTAATTAATGATAGCAAATGAGTTTCTCAACTAATTTGAAGCAAGCTATAAAAACGTTAAATCAAATTTGAAGACTAGAGTGCAAGTGAATTTAACTATTTAAAAGCCACATGTTTGAACTTTCAAAGAAAAGAAATTATCAGTAAATATATATATATATATATATATATATATATATATATATATATATATATATATATATATATATATATATATATATATATATATATATATATATATAAATAACGATACTGAAATTGAAGATATGAAATTAGGTGACTCCATCAAGCGCCATAGTTGATAAAATACAGTTTGTAACAGTTAATTTCTAAAATGAACAGTCAGATTGTTGAACTTGGTCAAGGACAAAAAGGCAATACACGTGTAAGTGGACTTTCAAGTGAAAATCAGAAAACGCTACATACCAGGCAGTTTCCATAGTAACGGCGGATTCTTGATGACGAGTGAGCGGTTACTAGGCCCGAGATTGATGTCCCATTGTTTGAGAAACTACAATTGAATCGAAGATTAGCAACAGCAAGGTACGAGTCTACAGTAAAAAATGAGCTTTGAGAAGGAAAAGTGACAATCGAGGAGTGACAGAAGTAAATGACAGGTATCAATTTTTAATTACTAAAAGACCTTTTGGTATGTGTGAAAACACTGTAAACTTATAACACTTTCGGTATGTGTGAGAACAGTGTAAACTTATAAACACTTTGATATTCAACGTTTGTAAACATAAAAGTTTGATTTGTCATATGAAAAGAATAAAATCTAAAATTTATATAAAGTTGATTGAAAACAAAGATATATCACTAGAAAAGAGATCTAGAATAATACATTGTTTGAGAAACTACAATCGAATCGAAGATTAGCAACAGCAAGGTACGAGCATACAGTAAAGAATGAGCTTTGAGAAGGAAAAGTGACAATCGAGGAGTGACAGAAGTAAATGACAGGTATCAATTTTTAATTACTAAAAGGCCTTTTGGTATGTGTGAAAACACTGCAGACTTATAACACTTTCGGTATGTGTGAGAACAGTGTAAACTTATAACACTTTAATATTCAACGTTTGTAAACATAAAAGTTTGATTTGTCATATGAGAGATCTAAAATAATACTAGGTAAACTGTTTTTAAGTAGTGTGTTTTTTTGTTTGTTTTTTACTTATAATAAATGTATGAATAAGGCTATAAAGTATTATAATTTGAGAAACAAAAATAAACGTGTATGATTAAAACAGTGGGCAAAATTAAGAGGTAAATTTAATTCAATAGATGTAAAAGTAGGAACTCACATTTTATATTTAAAGCATGGATATTTGAAATACATTTGTTGAAATATTGTATGGAACTAGCAAAACCTTTGTATACAATGAAGGTAATATACATAAATCATACTCATACATTTAAAATCACAATTATATATGTACATAAAATTTCAGCATACAGGGTGTTTTAAAACCAAGATACAAACAAAACAGGTAAATAAAAACTAATTTTATCTGCAAAATATACAGAAATTAACAAAATATATATAGGAGAAATGATAATAATTAATTGTTTAGATGAAAAAACATATAAAAATTTATATAAATAACCCGGAAAAGCTAGACAATTAAGAAATATCAATATAATATAATAATTTTCTTGTGATAATCTAAGCTATATAGGGAAAATATATTCAGCTTTGTGGAACTTCCGGTTGCACCTAAAGTAGTTATCAACTTCGTTATTTTAAATGGAATGCTATACTTTTTATTGCATTTTTGGATAGAGATTAAAAAATAAGCGTGACTTTATGTAACATTCCCTATAGCAATCTTTGATCTTTGTGAACATATTCATTTTTTTTTTTTAGCTCCGATTTATGTGTTATTTCAAACGCATGATGTGGGCCGAGTTTTAAGTTTTGCTGCCTTAAATTCGAAATATCAATAGATGACATTTAATACTTTCAAATAGTTAAAGAATAATTTATCCTCATTGTACAGAGTGTATTATTTTTGGGTTACAGCATGTCTAATTTTAAAGGGGCAATACCCTAATTTTTATGGATTGGTCAGGTAGATCATTAAATTCTACATCGACGTAGTATAGGTTTCCCTATAGCTATAGTTGATAGTTTTTGAGTTATAGTGGTTGTTTTAGTTTCGCTTGTAAAAATAATGGTACCGTCAGATTGTCACTGTATGACGCACAGAGCATGTGCACAATATTAGGTGACACCTAAACGCCTCCTTGACAAGGAACTCAACAGTTTTTATATCTCCATTGTTTGTACTTACTAATAAATGTTTGTTTTATCAATAAGTTGAATACAATGATCAGATATAAAATTTGCTGGTCACGATGCAAATTATTTGATTTTATCCTTGAAACTAGATAATGTGTCGACACAAAAACTTATCGAATGCAACTACATGCAATGATTGCTATATTATGGACTTATTCATATTTTTACCATACAAAAAGTGAAACACAGTTTAATAAAGGTAGTTGTAATTATGCGAACCAGAAAGTCAAGTGAACCATAATAACATAACTATAATCATAATAATCCAGAGTCATTAACATAAAAAAATAATCTAAAAAAAGCGATACCTTAGAACTACTCGAAATTTTGCCTATCTAACCCTCCTTAAGATTTATTCTTGCTCAACATTTGCGAAGTAATTGCCCTGCATGCATCTGCAATTTTATTTCTTAGTTCCTGTGGGATGTTGGATGGTGTTTGATACACAATTTCCTTGATATAGCCTCATAGGAAAAAATCTAGACTGTAAGGTCAGGAGACCTTGCAGGCCACGAGGCGGGACCACCTCAACCTATATATATATATATATATATATATATATATATATATATATATATATATATATATATATATATATATATATATATATATATATATATATATATTTATATTTATTTATTGGGGTACCCTGATTATTTAGAAATCGGCGAACATTTATGTCATAATGTGCTGGTGACCCATTCTGCATAAACCACATACGTGGATTGTTATCTAGAGGCAGATCTTCCAAAAACACCTCAACATCTTCTTCCAATATACACAGATATCTCTGCCCGTTGAGGTGGCCATCAAAGAAATATGGCCCAATAAGATTTGTCCCAATTTTTCCAGCCCAAACATTTATCATAAAACTGTGCTGGTTGTCAACTGATCTGCAAAAGTTCGGATTTTCTGACACGTAATGATGAAAGTTGTGCCCGTTAACCCTACCACAACTTGAAAATACAGATTCATCGCTGAACATCACGTAATTAAACAAATTCCAAGCAGGAAAGAAAGTATAGTGTCACTGAAAGGGAGTGCCTTGCTGTTTTGTTTGGCGTCGAGCATTTCCGTGGGTATGTTGAAGGTACAACTTAAAGATGTTCACTGATCATACTTCTCTGGTATGGCGTCACCACCTCAGGGAACCTACACGTAGATTGGCTCGCTGGTGTCTGCATTTAAGTCAATTTTCTTTTGCTATTAAACATCGTAACGGTGTTCAGATTGTTGTGGCCGACTTTTTATCTCAGCAATTTTCGTTGTTGAGTACTACCGACTTATAGCCGGATGACTGGTATATCAGCACGATAAAAAGAGTTTCCGACGATATGGACAAATTCTCTATAAACATGTCAGCTCGTTGCACCACCAGATTGAGTCGAATTTATCTGACTGGAAAATTGTGGTACCTACACCGAATCGTGAGCGACTTCTAAATCAGTATCATGATGATCCCACCGCAGAGCATTTTGGTTTGGCAAAAACTTTGGCAAGAGTGTCAGAATATGGTCAGCCTAAGATGAGGAAGTCTGTTTATCTTCATGTGAAACATTGCACAATATGTGGGGCAAATAAACCCACGAACCACACTGTCAATATTATGGGTCCCTTTCCGCGATCAAAAAAGGGCAACCAATATCTTCTTGTCTGTGTCGACTGGTTTACTAAATTTGTCTTAGTGCAGCCGGTATCCAAAGCTACGTCTGTCTCAATTATCAGGTTTTGAAACATATTTCCTAATGTTTGGTGTACCTCAGATTCTCTTGTGTGACGGCGGTTCTCAGTTCACCTCAAAGGAATTTACCCCGTTTCTCAGGTTCAATCATTCATACCGAAAGAGTGAATAAGATTTTGGTCATGGCTATTGCTTCTTTTATTGGTGACTCCCATAAAATATTGGATGAAAATATTTTTGAAATTATTAAAAAAGATAAGTGCCTTTTCTTTTTTTGGCGGGAAGAGATAGTGTGTTACGATCGACTTTTTAAGCCGTTGTACTATTTTAATTGCTCTACCAACTGTCCGAAGAATTTTCAATGGCTGTTGCACTTTCTAAATAATAAATAGCGAATAAGCTATCTTAAAAATATATTAGGAAAAGTCGCTATTTTTGGTAACACAAGTCTGACCTCATCTAGATATTTTCAAGAAACATATAATAAAAATATTTAACTACAAACATATCGGGAAACATAAAACCATCCTTTCAAATAGATATTGTCCTTGGAAACATAAATAGCAAACGACACAGCTGAATTTATTTAAGTCAAATATTAATATAGTGGACTATTCATTTGAAAATATCAGAATATTAGGCGCAGTTGGGTCTTCAACCGTCTATATTTTTTTTATGCACTTGAAATGTCGGAATAAACAAAATATGCCGCCTTTTGATATATAATTTCATCAGCCATTATGCAAACTTGAAAAGGCAGGAGGCACTTTTCAAATTTGCATAATGGCTGACCTTTCTTTCTGCTATTTAATTAAATCGTCCTTTATATTCATTGGGTTTTGTTTGAGTATCGATTTCTGGCACATTCAGATGTCGTGTTGTTGGACCTCTAGTGCAATAGATGAAGTTTCAGCCTAGTGAACCTTTTGTATAGTTTTAACTTCAATTTTCAAGAATTGAAAAATTTACCCCCTGAAGATTAGTGGGCCGAAACACGTAGGGAAATCTACTAAATTTTGTTGTCTAGAGAGAAGCTTTTCATTGAATGTTTTAGTTATGTCTATCCCTACTGTGTGACATTTAGAAGTGAAATTAAAGTACTGTTGTTTGTTTGTGATAATATGGAGTGAGACATATATGTGCATACATCTAAGCTGTTATTATTCTATGTAAGAATGTATCCTTCAATTATATATTTCTTGTTAACAATTTACTATTAATAAATCATATTATATTATTATATAAAAAATCCTGAGTTTTTCAATTTCCATTTAAAATTTGAAAGAGGTTAACAAAGTAACACTGGATATTATTTATGAATGATAAATAAGCTTATAATGTAAAATTAGCTCTCTATTTCTAAATTTGAAGTACACCACAAGATAATCGAGTGTTATGCTCTTATAAAATTTAGTAATTTCAAAACTTGAATAAAAGTAAAATGAAAATAGCCAGGTAATATTTATTGTTATTAAAGTGCACAAATAGTGATATCTGTGTATGGCAAGATGTTTGAAAGCGCTCAACAATATAAGAAAGGAGTAGGATAGGTGGACATTGGTAGGTACCTTTTGAAAACCATTTGTTACACTTTAAAACTCAAACAAAAATGTATAACCAAACGTTTATTCTCTTATCATTTACCCCGTTGTGTACATTGTGCTTTAGGGAATTTGGTTGACATTTCACCAATTACTCATTTGTCAATATATCCTTTTCTGATATATTCATTTTTCTCCTTGAACAATTGTGGAATTTTAAATTTTGATAGAAGACAGATAAGGAACTTTCACTTTTTGTTGCATGGTCCAAGATAGTGGATGTTGTTCTGAAGGTTTTTGGTTAATTTCTTCATATGAAGGATATTTTGGATTCATTCTACATAAGCAAATGGTTATTCTCTTTTGGTAGTATATTATTTTTGTGAGAAAACCAAACCTTCATAGGATTTGTTACTTTGGCTGTGTGAAATAAAGTCATCCACTCAAGAAAGATCAGTTTTAACATGGTAGTCGCCACAAAAAGGAACAAAAACCCTCAAAGAGGTCAGTAAACTTTAGTAATTAAAACTTAGGTACATGTGCTCATTTCATTTAAAACATTGCCTTATGTACCGTAGAACACTACCGTTCACCTTCATTGCATTTTCGCTCACACTACACTATCCCACTATTATCCTGTTAATATCTCCTTCCTCCTTAATCTTCCCGTTACTGCTTTACCACTGGATATCTGACCACAGTACTCGATCCACCAGCCTGCTGAAAAAGATCCACTAGAGGCCCGTCTCAGGTTACACAGCTACACTAGATGCCCCATCGAGTCGATTTGCAGAATTAGGATACTGCACCACGGAAGTACAAATTCTTAATTTTTGTGTGCAGCCATCTAAAACTAGAGAAAGTTACTCATTAGCGGACAGTCAGAATGCACCTGTGAATATTTCATCACTTTGCCCTTTTAATGTTCCTTTAAATCTCTTTGCCAACAGTCAACTAATTCATTTTAATCACCACTAGCACTTACATAACACATTGTATTAAATTAGATTAGAGATCAACAGTGTTGAAGATAACATTCGTAGGAGTGTAAGATCTTAAATTATTCACACATCGCTCTTTATTGTATTGGTACATCTGTAAGTCGATTGTACATGCATGAGCGAGACATATAAATATTACCACCTGTAAACAAGCATAAATAATACTTAACTGTAAATTACTTTTCACTTTATGATTGTTTATGTGTTGATAGTCATTAAAAAAGGCTTATAGCCTGTTACTCTTTTTTTAAATTACTAACCTGTTGTTTCTTTCTTATAAAACATAAATCAATACCATATTTCAGCATTTTATCAATCTTTTGTGTAACTTTCATTAAATTCAAGCTGTCTCCTATTTTTGTGGTTAGATATCAGATATTAGTGACACTTTGTTTGATTTGACGTGACATTTTACAGTATTAGGTCAACTGATAGAAATCATTGGTGCAAAGGATCTACCATACAATTGTATTTTCATAGGTCATAGAGTAGGTAACACTCTATGTTGCCTACCATCGAGTAACAACAGTTGGTTGTTGGTTATTTCCTTTTTCTTTACGTGTCATTTACACTTATTATCACTTGTGCTAGTTTAATTTCATTGTTCGTGGGCTTCTTGAACAGAACACAAGAGCTTTCTGGCTTAAGCGATAAGCCAGTGGCGCCTCCTCAGGCTGGAGTGTGGGTCTTTTTGTACCCACACCCAGTCTCTTGCTCTACACGAGCTAACCGGTGTAATTAGTAATTACACCGCCTCACTACCAGCTCACAGCCCTCTTTGTCATCTATATTTGTCTGTTTCATCCCTCTTCTCTTTTACCCAAAAGGCAGGTGTAACACATTTTAATATAATTTAAATAAACATAATTAATCAAACATTTAAATATATATATATATATATATATATATATATATATATATATATATATATATATATATATATATATATATATATATATATATACACGAGAGCGGGTCAATAAGTCAGTGACTTTTTGAATGCCACAGGTTTTTTGCCAAAAAAAAATTATTTCTCAACATGGTCTCCTTTGAGCTCTATACACTTCGTCCAACGTTACTCCAATTTTTTTATCCCATCCAAAAAAATAAGATTTGTCGAGGTCCTCAAAATAGGTATTTGTTTGTGAGATGATTTCATCATTGGAGTGAAATCTATTTGGAAACAAGAAATAATCCCGTCGGGGCTAAATCCGGAGAATAGAGCCGATGAGGGAGCAATTCGTAGTCCAATTTATGCAATTTCGCCATGGAGACTACACATGTGTGCAGCATTGCATTGTCTTGGTGGAAAGGAACTTTTTTCTAGGCCAAATGCCGTCGTTTTTTCTTCAAATCGTCATTGATTCGGTCCAATAAGTTGGTATAATATTCGCCATTGATTGTTCTTCCCTTTTGAAGGTAATCAATGTGGATTATACCCCGTGCATCCCAAAAAAACGGTCGCCAGGACTTTATTGGCTGACAAAACCCACCGTGGCCCTCTTCGGCGCCGATTCGCACGGAGAAACTGCTGCTTGGTCTCTGATGTGTTGTGGTGAATCCATGTTTCGTCCACGGTTACGAAACGGCGCAAAAACTCGTCCCTATTGCGGTTGAACAACGCCAAACACTTCTTCGAAGTTGTCACACGATTGCGTTTGTAGTCGATTGTGAGCAAACGTGGCACCCATCTTTAATTGTTTCGGGTGTAGCGACCTCAACTGGGCGTCCAGAACGTTCGGCGTCATTTGTGCTTGTACGGCCGCAACGAAATTCAGTAAACCACTTTTTTACCATGGAAATGGATGGTGCAGAGTCCCCATAGTATTTCTCAAGCTTAGCCTTGGTTTGAGTGGTTTTCCTCCGCAAAAAAAATAACGTTTTATGAGCACACGAAATTCACTTGTTTGCCTTCAATGGCTATCTAACGCAAACTAAATGACGCAGCTTGTTAAAAATTTGACAGGAGTCAATTGACAGATGCTTGTTGACAGGAACAGTGTTGCCCTTCCTGAGAAGAGGCGCGAAATTAAAAAAGTCACGGACTTGTTAACCCGCCCTCGCAGGCGTGTGTGTGTGTGATTAGAAAGTATGGAAAAGAATATGGAAAACTTATGGAGACAATAAAACAGACTACACAACACAAAGCATAAACATTGTAAGAGGCGAAGTAATAAAGAGTTATGATTGAAGGAGAAGGAAATGGAATATCTAATGAACAAACATGAAATAGAATCGAGGCGAATATGCAAGCAACAAAAGAAGAGATGATAGTAGAAATTGAAATGAAAATGAAAATAGAAAAGTAAAAAAGTCTGGACGCAGCAAGTGCGTTATGGTAGCGAATTTTCTTTAAACTATTTTTAATAGCAAATGTCTTTCTTTGATGAAAGCAGGCATCAAACTTGGTTGCCTATATAGTAGAAACAATGTACCATATTTCATCGAAATAACTTTATTGTTTGAAAATAGATAAACATTTTTCAAAAGTCTGGATGCAGCAAGTGTGTTATGGAAGTGAATTTCCATAAAAATATTTTTAATACCAAATGCGAGAAGGCATCAATCTGATGACCGGTATAGCCTATGTAGTAGAAACAATGTACTATATTTTACAAAAATTACTTATGGTTTGAAAATATACAACAATTTTCCGAAAATAAACTTACATGTTGGTTTCCTAACCGACAAAGCTTACGTTAATAGCAAATTGAGTTATTGAAATTTGAAGGATTTAATGAAAATTCGGTACCAAAACGCACTTACTGCGTCCAGATTTTTTTCTTACAAACGCATCATTTTTCGATAAAAAATGCAAAAATGCATTAACGAATTTGTTCTACAAAAATTAGATAAAAATTATAGACCATAAACTTCACTAAACCTACAGCGAAAGCATCAACTTAACTAAACCGACAGCCAAAGCATCAGAGAAAGGGTCTATTTGAAATGAATTTTCTGTATATATTTTAGTAAAATGAAGGGCAATGACGGTTGAATCTGAAACTTAAGGGTTCGCAGAACACTCTTCTTGAAACATTTTCTTTCCACAACCCATATTTGTTTCACGTTCTTTGCCTAAACATTGCACATTTTGACGTTTTGAGGAAACCTCCAAAATTTGATTCTTTAACTGCCCATAACTTCTTTGTCTTTAAAGCTGGAGACCTAAATTTTGGTACAGGGTTCAGTCTTTAAAATACAAACACGCGACTTAACTTCACTGTTAAGACGTTTGAATTTTTAAAACAATTTATTTAATACTTTGAACAATCAATACTTAATTATTTAGTTACAAGAAAAATGAATAATATAATATACTAAAATAAGATGATCAACCTACATGTGATCTAATGTCTATGCACTCGGTGTGCTAATGACTAACTCGGAACAAGAATGAACGGTTCCACCTCTGTGAGCAGCCTCTTTATAGTCTTCCCTCCAGGCGTGGCACTATGTTTCTGGATAAACAAGGAATCTGCTGATGTAGATTCTCACAGTGATATTCCATTCTACGTGCACTTTGAACCTGCAAAGTTCTTGGCTCCGTTAAGACGATGGCTGACTCAGCGGTTCTTACCGTGGGAAGGCGACATTGTAGTATAACGGGCCATTGTTTGGGCTCCATTTATCTCCTCCCCTTTTTAAAGACGAAGCTATGGTTCGTTCCGGATTTTCAATGGAAATCCGGACTCGGTGGTTCCTGTTTTTGTTCCTTTATCTTCTTTCTTGGTTCTTCGTTTCTTCAACCCCATTCGGACTGCTATAGTTGTGATGGTTATTAAGACAGCTATGTACAGTAATATTGTCCATATACTCAGGTGATGGATTGGTATTGTTATAGGTTCTGGTATATTTTGTTTAATTTTTTGAAGTTGGTGTTGGATTTGATTGATGTTGTGTAGCTGTACGTTTTCTAATGATATTTCGGGTACTGGTCCTGGATTTGGTTGACCTTCTGGAATGGGGGTTTCTAGTGTAGGCAGGTTGAATAGTTGTTGTGTTTCTGCTGTTGCTGGGCCGGTCTTGTAGATTTTGTTGCCTATGGTTAATTGGCAATTTGGTTGCAGGTTGATTAATTTTGTACCCTTGATGATGTTGGTCCACTCCTGTTCCTTGCAAGTTATTCTGGCGTTAGTTTCTTCGGGTGTTATAACTATATACTGACTGGTTCCATATCTCGAAACTGTGGTTCTATTAATTTTGACTAATTCTTGATTACAATTGTTTATAGGTTTTTGAAATTTTATTAGCTTTATTTCACATGGGTTTTGATCATTCATGGTTGTTGGATTGTCGTCTTTGCAAAAATATATTTGGTTCTTTAAATTTTGACATTCTTTATTACGATAGGCATATTGTTTACTGCTTAGGATAAGGTATTTGGTTCTAGGAATTATCATGGTAAAAAGGTGTGTTTTTCTAGGGACAGTTAATGTATATAATTGATAATAATCATATTCTGATTCATCTACCAGAGGTATTTCTATTTGAAATATAATTTTGAAATTGTTTTGGACTGCTTTTATTTTAAATACTTTTTCGTATAGATTTAGATCAGTGGTTGTTATTACTTTAGCATTAGTTGCATAATTTTGTATTTTATTGATTTCTTTTATTATAAATGTTGGTTTTAGTATGGATGTGTGAAAGATTCCTAATTTTGCAAAAGTGATGGCATTTTCTGTTGTTAGTGCTATTTCTTGAATATTGTTTAATAATTGTCCTAGCTGCATGAGTAACTCTAGGATCTTAATGCGATGATAGTGAGTTAATTGTTCACTTCGCAGGCTTTCTACTGTATTACCTAATTCATTTATCCTATTTACTATCGTGCCTTGGTTATGACTCAATCCTACTATCGTTCTATTAAATTCGACGATGGCCTCGAGCATGATTGAATTTTGAGACCTAAAAAGTTCATGAATTTTATTTTGATCTGTCGTTAAGACTTCTAATGCTTGTTGAATGCGTTCCCCATCTTGTGAATCGAGATTCCCCGTGATTGACTTAAATATAGAACCTAGTCCGTTTATTAGGCCACGTTTTCGTCTATTAATAATATTGTTATTTGGAAAAATCCTATAAAATATATCGTCTACATTATCTATGGTGAAATTCAATGTCAATATGAAATTATTATATTCAGAATGGTAATCTTTTGTCATGAAGGTAACTGTATTGGCGTAGTGTCTTTTTATTTGGTTGTAGTCTCTATGTAATTGTGTCAAGTCATGTATGTGTATCAGATTCGTTGCTAGTCTCAGTGTATGCTGTGCCTAATTTCTTTGGTAACATGCCTGGGTTGTCTGTCAAGTCTTGTATTTGGGCTGTTATTCCCGTGGCAAGGAACCTGCAATACGTAAATTTCTTAAATGTGCTATCGTCTGTTCGTCATTTTTATGATTTATTAAAATAGCTTTATGTTCTAATAGGGATATTATTGAGTACGGTCCTGAAAATGGGTTTTTATGTTTTTTATGAAAGCCTGGTGGTATCTTTTTGTAGACAATATCACCTTCCTTGAACGGTTGGTTCGTGTTTTTATTTGTCCGTTGTAACGTTTTTATTTTTGAATTCTCTATCCTGCTTCTGACTATCTCGTAAATAATTTGCATTAAATCTTTATGTTGTACGTTGTATTCCTGTGTAATTATGACTTCCGGGTCATAGTTAAACATTTCTGGTATGTAGCCAAATATTAAATCAAAAGGTGGTTTTAGTGTCTGTGAGTGTATTGTCGAGTTGTAAGCGAATATACAATATGGTATTAAGTCTATGGGTTTCATATTTTTAAATTTCATTTTGAATAATCGATAATGTTCAATAATCGTGCTGTGAAATCTTTCGATAGGTCCATTGGATGTTGGGTTTTGCGGTGTTGTTATATGTAACTCTATCTGATATGTTTCTAATAGTTCTTTAATTACCTGGTTTGAAAACTCCGTACCTGGGTCTGCGATTATTATTTTACACGCTCCATACTGTGAAAAGTACTTGATCAAGTTTTTTGCAATTTCCGTAGCACTTTTACTTTTTATTGGAAATGCTTGGCCAAATTTACTAAATGGATCTATAATTGTTAGGAAGAAAGCTTGTTCAATTTGGAATGTATCAATGTGTAATATCTCTAACGGTTTAGATGCTGTGGGGGTGTGCTACAATGCTATTTGTACCGGGTTCCTATTGTATTTGCACGTTTTGCATAATTCGCAATTTCGTACATATTCCTCTATATGTTTCTTTAAGTTGGGATAGTAGTATATTTTCTTCATTCTTAGGTAAGTCTCCTCAGCCCCGCGATGGTTACTCTTCCCCTCATGATATTTCATTATAGTCTCGGTTAATTCGTCCTCGTTAATTTCATTCCTAATTTCCAGACATCTATAAAATTTGGGTGATTCTACGTTATTAAAGTTTTTATTGATTGCCGAACTTACTAGTTCGTAATCTTGTTCATTTACAAAAATGCAATAATATTTCCTTTGTGGTAAACAGTATTCTTTTATAAATTTCTCTATCTGATCCGGTTTATTTAAATTGAAGTTTGCATATATGAAATTTCTTTTGTCTCTTCTGACTGAGAATATGTCCGGGTTATCCGTATTTTTAAAAACTATCTGATTGGTTTTGCTGTTAACGATTTCTTCCTCGAGTATTGGTATGCCTGGTGCTGAATACGAGTCCGCATTCGAGTTTGCTGTGTCGTCATCGTCAATTTCTATGATTTCTTCCTCTTCGTCGATATTATTCGCCATTGACTGATTATCTATGTCTAGTGGGTTTATTTCTACTCTGGACAGTGCATCTGCTGCGCAGTTTAGCTTTCCTTTTTTGTATTCAATTTTAAATTCATATTCTTCCAATTTTAATCTCCAACGGAGCAATGTTGAATTTGGTTGTTTCAACGAAAATAACCATTTTAAAGGTTAATGGTCCGTATATATGGTGAATTTCCTTCCGTATAGGTATGGTCTAAAATAATTAGTTGCCCACACGATGGCTAATAATTCTTTCTCGATTGTGCTGTACCTGGATTCGGTGTCGTTTAATGTCCGGCTGGCATAAGCTATCGGGTGATCCGCATTGGGTTCGCCCTGGCTTAATATTCCGGCTATCGCTACGTTTGAAGCGTCGGTTGTTAATATGAAGTCTTTAGAAAAATCCGGTGATATAAGTACAGGTGAATTCATTAATATGTCTTTACATGAGTTAAAGGCAGCAATGTATTCTTCGTCGTTCACGTTTATCTTCGAGTTTTTCCTTAAACATTTTGTTAGTGGTTTCGTAACGTGTGCGAAGTTTTCTATGAATTTACGATAGTATCCAACTAATCCTAGGAATGATTTTATTTCCTTTGGGGTTTTAGGTATCGGGAATTTCCTTATTGCATCCAGTTTCTTTGGATTCGGACGAATCCCGTCTGGGCTGACCACGTGTCCTAAAAACTCGGCTTCCTTCCTTAGGAAATCGCTGTTGTCTAGCTGGATCTTTAAGTTGCTTTGCCTGAAGCGCTCGAATACTAGTTTTAGTTTCTCAAGGTGTTCCTGTAAAGATGTGGAGAAAACTATGACGTCATCCATATATACAAGGCATGTTTGTCCAATTAGGCCTTCTAATACGTTCATTTAGTTTCCTATAGTCCACCACAATTCTCCTTTTTTTTTATTTGACTTGTCCATTTTCTTTGATATAACCCAAATAGGTGAGCTATATGGGCTGTGGCTTTTCCTAATGATTTTTTGTCTTAACATGTCATTTATTTGTCTGTCTACTTCCGGTTTATGTACGTACGGGTATCTATATAATTTAGAATGGACATGTATGTCGTCTGTTGTCCTTATTCTATGTTTTATCGCATTTGTGTGCGTCAATGGTTCGTTTTTATTTAAAAAGATGTCCTGATATTCTGATAATAAACTAAATAACAATTGTTTTTCCTCGTCATTTAATGCTCCTGTATCTATTTGTTCAATTAAGACATTCTCATTATTAATTCGTTTTTGATTACGCCCCGTATCGTAAGTGTTTAAATTATTAATATGAGTTGTACTAGAATTGTTATTTTGTATAACTACTGGTGCAAACGGACTTCGCCTTTGGCTGTATCTGGTTTCAGCTGCATATTATTTATTTAATCTGCTGAATGGCCTATCTCTTACATTATAAGCTTGGTTATTATTTAGTACGTGATTAATTGTCTCAAGTTCTTCATTACGTACGAAATACTGCTGGGTTATTATATTGTTTAAATTTAAATGAGTCTCGGGTAGCACTAAACCATCTGCTTTGGTTTCTGTCTGTCCCGATTGGCTTTCGCTAAGATCTGTGAATTTTATTGGTATAATATTCTTGCCTATATACAGTTTGTGATCCTTAAAATCTATTTTAGCTTCGTTTCGTTTCCATCCCAATTAATCTCGAAAAAAATGTGTTAAAGTTAAACAGGCAGAACTCTTGTATCTCCTCTGAAATCGATTTAAGTTTAATACGTGCACGCTTACAGTGCTTGGACATGCCATGCGCGGTGCGTATGGTAAAATCATGCGCAAATATGTTTTTAGGGAACTTATAATATGCTACAGCAGGATTCAAAAGATTTTTTGAAGATCCTGAGTCTAACAAAAATTTACCTGATATCTCGTTAAATTCTATATACGGTAACTTACATAATGTATTCATATTATTTATATCTATCACGGTTCTCTCGTTGAGGGACCTGCAGTGGGAAAATTTCGCTGTTGGATATCGTATTCCTCGGCTGGCGAATTTTCGTAATTTAATTCTTCGTTTACATAATTTAAATCGTAATTTGTTTCATTTACGTCGTTCTCATTAAATTCTATATTATTTACATGAGCTGCTCTCCTTGGTAATGATAGTCTAGTGTTAGAACTATCTACTTCCATTGGTTCGTGATAATTTCTGTTAGCATTATGATTTACATTGGGTGGACCCGGTTGATTACTGAAGTTGGGTCGCCTAAATTGACTCGAAAAATTTTGCCTTGGTACAAATTGTTGATTTTGTCTAGGCTGGGAATTTGTGTGATTGTTTTGATTATTATGTTGTTGAAATGGTCTAAAGTTTGTTTGTCTCTGAAATTGTACATTCTGAAAAGGTGGGTTATTTTGTCTCTGAAAGAAAGTACGGTTCTGTCCTTCTAATTTGTTATTATTACCGAAATTCTTATTTATTGTTTTATCTCTATAATCGAAATTTTCCTCTACGAATACGAATTTCAAAGCTTGTTCTATACTTGAAGGTGCTTGACTACGCAGGACAAGCCCTAATGGATTGCGCAACCCTCCTAAGAACGCTTTTAATGTTTGATTCTGGTATATGTCTTTCTTAATTAATCGCACACCTTCATTTTGCTCGTTAGCTATTAAACTCGAGATGAGCAATTGCTCTATATGACGGCATCTGTTAGTGAACGACAGTGCGTCTTCAGCATTACGCTGTTTCAAGGTCAACATCTCAGCTAAAAAACTGTGATCATCTCTTTGATCGCTGAAATTCTGAACAATGGCCTCTCTCAGGTCTGCCCACGTATTAATTATCTTTGTATCTACTATAAGCCGGGCTGTTCCCGTTAATTTAGTTTGAACGTAATTTAGCAAGAAGTTATTCATATACAGATTCTCGTTTGGCACGTAGAACTGATTCATGACCAACTCACATGCCTTTAAAAAGTTGCCTACGTTGGCTGGTTGCCCGTCAAACTGGGGAATAGCTTTTAAGAAAAATTCTTTGAATTGGTCTGTCATGTTGCTACTATTACTACTCTTATTAATATTTGAATGATTTACTGTTCTGTTATTGTCGCTAATGCTGATTGATCTAAATCTATACTCTGTTACATAAACTTTGTGATTCTTCCTCTGAATCAGACATATAACGTTTCAATACAACACATATAAAAATTGGAAATGTAAAAATGGGATAGCAGTAAACTTACCATAATACGATGGTTGCTGCTTCCATTTGGCTCTGCTTGGCCACTATTTCTGCTTTAACTTGGCTCTGTTTGGCTCGAATTGGTTATTAGGCGTCGATACGCTTAAAAATCGATATGCTTTCGGTTTTCTAACCAATCCTACCGACTGCGCCACTTAACTTCACGGTTAAGACGTTTGAATTTTTAAAACAATTTATTTAATACTTTGAACAATCAATACTTAATTCTTTAGTTACAAGAAAAATGAATAATATAATATACTAAAATAAGACGATCAACCTACATGTGATCTAATGTCTATGCACTCGGTGTGCTAATGACTAACTCGGAACAAGAATGAACGGTTCCACCTCTGTGAGCAGCCTCTTTATAGTCTTCCCTCCAGGCGTGGCACTATGTCTCTGGATAAACAAGGAATCTGTTGATGTAGATTCTCACAGTGATATTCCGTTCTACTTGCACTTTGAACCTGCAAAGTTCTTGGCTCCGTTAAGACGACGGCTGACTCAGCGGTTCTTACCATGGGAAGGCGACATTGTAGTATAACAGGCCATTGTTTGGGCTCCATTTATCTCGCGACCACATTTGGTTGCCCTTATACTTTGTTATTTCCGGAGATATAATTTTTTTTAAGAAGGAAAACACAAAAGTTTCCGGGAAAACCTGGTCCGATTTTCCTGGCTAACAAACTTATCCATGCCACTTGCAAAAGGACGGTACTCACCAAATTTGATCAAGTTCGGTCCATTAGCGATTTTTTTTTACAAATTCGCTAAAAGACTGAACAATGCACATTAGATAGGAAAATCAATAATATCTATTCTGACTCGACACATAAATACGAACATGTCAATCAAGAAGTAAAAGAACCAGACCAGAATATGTCAGCTATAAGAAGCATTTTCAACAGACATTGACAAAAATTTTAAATTCAAAGGCAGATCAAGTAAAATACAACATCGAGTTTTTATTAATTCGGTTAAAAATAAAATAGTATATAAATGACATCGACAAAATAAAAGTAATAATAAGGGCTCTGCTTACGATGAAGCGTTATTATGGTTCATCAGCAAAGCCGAAACCAAAAATTTTGAGGAATTTGAAACAAATTTTACGTGTCATTTTTGGGGACACAAGCAGAATTTAAAGAAAGATTATACTTTGGAACCCCAATAGTAATAGACACTTTACTATTGGGGTTCCAAAGTATGTGTGTGTGTGTGTGTGTGTGTGTGTGTGTGTGTGTGTGTTTATATATATATATATATATATATATATATATATATATATATATATATATATATATATATATATATATATATATATATATATATATATACATCTGGTCTGAAAGCAAAAATACCACGTACCTATATTTTTCTTCAAATTTGGAAGGACTAGCTTCCACAGAGGGGTTACCCCTCTGTGGAAGCTAGTCCTTCCAAATTTGAAGAAAAATATAGGTACGTGGTATTTTTGCTTTCAGACCAGATGTTGGTGTGTATAAAGGGCAGAATCTTGTAGTTTATTGAATCCTCCATCTTTGAAGCCAGAGAGGATAACATGTCCAAAAAAAAAAATTGTGAAGTGCATTCTAACATTACTATACTTGAAACATTCACTAAATTCATATAACTCATATCAGCAAATTTCATTTTATGGTTTTAAAAAGAGATATAAAGAAAAACAAAGCATACTAGTTTGTTTAGAATTTAATAAAGATCAACTGACATAGCTTTGATAAAGGACAGTTCTAAATAAATATAAAAAATAGTTAAAAGGGAAGTGTTAGAATGTCAAAATTTCTTTAAAAATGATGCTTATTTTAAAATGGAAATGCTGGAATGTCCAAATTTCTTTTTAAAAAATTATGCTTACAGTAATTACAGACATATTAATGCATCAAGGAAATTAAATATACCAGAAATAGGTAAAGTAGCTGTCATTATCAATGTATATATAGTTGGTTTAAGTGAAACTGGTATTTAATATTCATAATAATGAAAATTCGTTAATGATTAACATAACTAAACACTTTTTGGTATCGAATACGAAGCTAAAAATGTGAAACAGGATGGTCAGAAGTTGAATTATGGTATTATTTAAATACACATTGTTAAGGCGTCTCGTCTGGAAGATTAGACCTCTAAAATTTACATATTTCTTAGTAACCGTCTTTGTTATGATATCTACCATCTGTACACTGTAATTTTAAACATGATTAGGACTAACCCAACAAGGGTCATTTCTTGTTAAAAATTGACGACAGGCATGCCAACCTATGTCAGGTAGCTAGGTATAATATAAATATTCAATATTCATTCAAGGCAGTTCTTATATAGACTCCGAACAAGCATCACGCTTGTCAGCATAATCATAATCATTTCGTAAAGTTCTTCTATAAACTCGACAGAAGCATCACGCTTGTGAGCATAATCACTAATCATTTTTAGTAGTTCTTCTACAGACTCGAGACAAGCACCACGCTTGTCATAGCATAATCACTAATCATTTCGTAGAGTTCTCATGAACTCTAAAGCATACCATAATATTAGTAACTTTGTATAAGTTTAACAGTTTGTTATTAAATGTTAAGTGTTACAACATCAGCGTTTAATTTAACACAACATAATAAGGTCCTTCGAGCTTCAAGAAACAAAAACATATAAAATGTGGTACATCAGTACAAAACGTAAGTAAACATGGTCCTTCGAGCCGGATTACAAAAAGAACCAGTGCATAGTAATTAAACATGGTCCTAAACGAGTCGGATTATAAAAATAACCAGTGAACTAAACATCGAGTTAGCAATTTTAATCAGTAATTAATTATTAAACAAATAACAAATACAGTGCATAGTGAATTAAACATCGCGCGTTAGTAATTTTAATCAGTAATTAATTATTTAACAAATACAGTGCAAGTCGTTCCGCTTAATAAAAAAACTCTGTGCAATTAAAAGTGCAATCATCGTCCATCGTGATCAATATAAAGTGCAATCATCGTCCATCGTGATCAATATAAAGTGCAATCATCGTCGATCGTGATCAATATAAGGGAGAGAAAATTTGCCAGCAGTCATCAAAAGTGTAAGTCCAATTTCCATTAACATATTTTCTTTCTTTATTGCTTCATTTGTGTGCATAATGGCTGATTTAAAAACATTAACATTACAAAGAGCACAAATAAAATCACGTTTTACACGCTTTAGAAACTTTTTCGATAGCATTGCTGATAATGAAACTGTGCTTAAAAATGATATACTTGAATTGAAAGCGCGCTTATCGTGCAATGAATCATCCCTAGACAAATTTGAACAAATTCATATCGCTATCACAAATATCGCCGATGACGTAACTTCTCATGAAGCTGACTTATCGGAATTTGACCAAATATTTTACAAAACCATTGCAAAGGTTAATGGATTTTTAAACAAGTATTCGAACAAAAATAACAGTTCATCACAATCTAATATAGCAACAGGTGCAGTTTTAAATTCACTTAGCTTACCTAACATAAACTTACCAACATTTAACGGAGATTTTTAACAAATATTCAAAAATTCTATTATTTAATGTGTTAAAGGCGATGCCGCACATTCACTTAAAACTTTAAAAGTATCTTCTGATAATTATATAATTGCTTGGAACTTGTTAACGAAACGGTTTGAAAACAAAAAATTAATTGTTAAAAATAACATTAAAGCCTTTTTCAATTTAGATTTTATGAAAAAGGACTCGCATCAACAAGTACAGCATTTCTTAGATGAGGTGTTGAAAATTATGCAATCACTAAAAAACTTTGATCAGTGAACATTAGACATTTTATTAATTTACATTATTTCGGCTAAATTCAGCAATGCAACACGGCATGAATGGGAATTATTTAAGCCAGAAAACGATTTTCCCACCTTTCAGGAACTCATAACTTTCCTTGAAAATAGGTGTAATTTTCTGGGCTCTCTTGCATCCAACAAAGGTAATCAAGGTCTATTTAACACAAACTCAAAGCCAACATACAATAATAATTTCAAAGCATATATCAATACATCTAAATCATATTGTGTACTATGTAAAATTTCAACACATTCACTTTTCTCATGTGAAACATTTCTAAAATTACCAATAAATCAACGAATTAGTGAAATTAAGCGTCTTCAATTATGCCTAAATTGCTTAAGAAAAAATCATAGAACAAGGGAATGTACATCAACTTCGTGTAAAAAATGCGGTAAAAAACATAACACACTGTTGCATATAGAACATAATCAAGTAACGAATATTACACATAATATAAATGCCACTCAAAATACAAATGCAGGTGACCAAAGAGAAATAAATCAAAATCAATCACGCCGTGTAGAAATCGCTACTCATGAAAGTAACATATCTGCACAAATAATGCATTCATCAAATTATAATTTAAATAATACAACTTTATTTCAAACTATATTGCCAACAGCAAGCATCGAAGTTTTCGATAATCAAGGCAAATCTCACATATGTAGAGCTCTCCTCGATGGAGGATCTCAAACGAACTTTATCACAAGTGATCTTTGCAATCGACTAGGCCTCACTAAATCAAAATATCAGTCATTAGTATCAGGGATTAGCAAATCTATCTCAAACATACATTTTAAAACTAATATTACCTTCAAATCACGCATAAATGAATACAAAACAAGCATAACATGTTTAGTATTAAATGAAATCAGTGATAATTTACCAAACATGTCATTTCCTTTGTCAAAACTAAACATCCCCCCAAATATACGTTTAGCAGATACAAAATGTAATTCGCCGGGTAAAATAGACATCTTACTGGGAGCCGGTATTTACTTCCAATTATTATGCGTTGGACAGCACAAGTTAAGTAATAACGGTCCTATTCTACAAAAAACCACTTTAGGGTGGATTTTAGGTGGCGATTTACATCACAAACAAAATCAATCATTTTGCTTTTTAAACACATCACATCATACTAATTTACTTGATGATCAATTAACAAAATTTTGGGCATTGGAAGAATGTTCAAATGACCATAGAAATTATACAAGTGAGGAAAAATATTGCGAAACTAATTTTATTAATACATTTAAACGTAACAAATCAGGTCGTTTTATTGTTAACATTCCACTTAAATGCGACATAGCAGAATTAGGAAATTCAAAGGACAACACATTAAATCGATTTTTTTCATTAGAACGAAAATTAAATCGCAACAGTGAATTAAAAACCGAATACGTTAATTTTCTGAATGAATATGAAACATTAGGTCACATGACTAAAATAGCAGAACATGATATTAGCCGTTTAAATTATTTTTTACCACATCATGCGGTTATTAAGCAAAGCAGCTCTACAACAAAGCCAAGTTTTTGGTTAAATGGCTTAAGATGGCTACAGAGCGATGCATCTTCTTGGCCCGTTTCACATGAAATAAAACATAGTGCTTCAGTCACGCGTTGTGGCAAACTTCTCATTAAAATTAGATGACCTACGACTATTTTCAAAATTTTCTCCATTAACTAAATTAAAGCGAATCACTGCCTATTGTTTACGGTTTATTGAAAATATTAAGAATTCTAAAAACAAGCTAATTGGCCCCATAACAAGTGCAGAGTTGGAAAATGCATTAATTAAGTTGATTAAGATAACACAAAATAATGTATACTCTAAAGAAAGAAATGATTTAACTAATCACAAACAAATCAATCATAAGAGTTCACTATTGTCATTAAATCCTTTTTTGGATGATCAATTAATTTTACGAGTAGGAGGTCGCATTCAACATTCAGATTTCAGTTATAATAAAAAACACCCAATAATTTTGCCACCATCGCATAAATTAACAATATTAATGATCAGATATGAGCATATTCGACTTCTTCATTGTGGAACAAATCAATTATTATATTCATTAAGGGAAAAATTTTGGCCAATTTCAGGTAAAAATACAATAAAACGTGTCATTCACGAAGGTATCAGTTGCTTTCGAGCAAATCCAAAATCGTCAATTCAAATTATGGGTTGCTTACCAGAGCCACGTTTGACACCGGCGCCACTATTTTACAATTGCCGTGTTGATTATGCTGGTCCAATATTAATCAAGGACAGAAAGGGTCGCGGCTGTAAATTAAACAAGGCTTATATATGCATATTTGTGTGTATGGTGACTAAAGCTGTACATTTAGATTTGGCTACTAGTCTGGACACAGAGGCATTTTTGGCGGCATTGAACAGGTTTTCAGCCCGACGTGGTCAACCAATGTCTATTTACTCGGATAATGGCAAAAATTTTGTGGGTGCAAATTCGGAATTGTTGGAATTGCATAATTTTCTGTCAAACCAAGAAAATCATACAAAAATAAATCAAGCATTAAATAACACAACTGCATCGTGGCATTTTATACCACCACGTTCTCCACATTTCGGAGGGAGGCGGGCGTAAAATCAGTAAAGAGCCATTTAAAACGTGTAACAAAAATACTCACTTAACCTTTGAGGAATTTTACACATTATTAACACAAATCGAAGCAGTCCTCAATTCCCGTCCTTTGAGCCCCCTTTCTTCCGATCCTAATGATTTAGATCCTTTAACACCTGCACATTTTTTGATTGGACGAACTTTAACATCAAACCCGGAACACAATGTTTTGGATACTGCTGACAACAGGTTAAGCAAATTTCAGCATATTCAAAAAATAAAACAAGATTTTTGGAAAAGATGGTATAAGGAATACATCTCACAATTACAAATTCGCACAAAATGGAAACAAACATCCAATATTAAGTTGAAAACAGGAGTTCTGGTTATTATCAAAGACGATAATATGCCCCCATTAAAGTGGCAGCTTGGCCGCATCATTCAGTTACATCCAGGAGCTGACAACATCACCAGGGTGATATCAGTGAAGGTGTCGAATGGTAATGTTTTAAAACGGCCAGTGTCCAAAGTGTGCGTTCTCCCTATAGACTGACGAGGACAATTTAATCTCTGGACTACATAATTTAAACAAACATTTTAGTATATTTAAAATAAGTTAACATTTTTACGTAGATTAAGATATAATCAGTTTATTAGTTATAATCCATTATTTGTATTATGTAGCATTCGTTGAAAGGTAGCCTTTCAAGGCGGGCGGCATGTTAAGGCGTCTCGTCTGGAAGATTAGACCTCTAAAATTTACATATTTCTTAGTAACCGTCTTTGTTATGATATCTACCATCTGTACACTGTAATTTTAAACATGATTAGGAATAACCCAACAAGGGTCATTTCTTGTTAACAATTGACGACAGGCATGCCAACCTATGTCAGGTAGCTAGGTAGAAATATTCAATATTCATTCAAGGCAGTTCTTATATAGACTCCGAACAAGCATCACGCTTGTCAGCATAATCATAATCATTTCGTAAAGTTCTTCTATAAACTCGACACAAGCATCACGCTTGTGAGCATAATCACTAATCATTTTTAGTAGTTATTCTACAGACTCGAGACAAGCACCACGCTTGTCATAGCATAATCACTAATCATTTCGTAGAGTTCTCATGAACTCTAAAGCATACCATAATATTAGTAACTTTGTATAAGTTTAACAGTTTGTTATTAAATGTTAAGTGTTACAACATCAGCGTTTAATTTAACACAACATAATCAGGTCCTTCGAGCTTCAAGAAACAAAAACATATAAAATGTGGTACATCAGTACAAAACGTAAGTAAACACACATCATAATTAATCAAACATTTATATATATATATATATATATATATATATATATATATATATATATATATATATATATATATATATATATATATATATATATATATATATATATATATATATGCATTTGTGTGTGTGTGTCTAACAGGAAGTTCGGCGCCTTTTTGTGTACCGAACGGGTAGTTTGACGCCATTTATCCCGTTCGACGCCCGGAGTTGAACTGCCATTGAGCACCCACCAGGCAGTTTGCCGCCCAGGGCTTCGAACGGCACATTAGGTATATTTACATATACGGAACGATCACTTTGAAGCCCACATTAGGAAATGTATTAAAAATATCATAATGCCTAATGCAGGTGTGTGCGTGTGTGTGTGTGCGTGTGTGCGTGTGTGTGTGTGTGTGTGTGTGTGTGTTCGTGTGTGTGTGTGTGTGTATGTGTGTGTTTATGACCGTGTGCGTGTGTGTGTGTGTAGAACGCTTTTTACCATGATAAATTTAGAAAGCTTTCAGCTAATGATTTTACTTTTAGTACATACAATCTTCGTAATCATACGTATGGTGGGTAAAAGGCCGGCTATATTGGACAACATTAAGGTGCTTTGTTATTTTTCTTTCCAAAAATTGTGTATAAATTTTATTTTAATGCAGAGATTTCTATTTAACTTACTCATTTCAGAAGTGCAGCCACTTCCCTACCGTAAGTGCATCCACTTCCCTATTGTTATTACTGACTGACAAAATATCAAGGTGAAAGCTGTAGAAGTGCCAAATTCGCAACTTCTAGTTATTTTCCGCTGAAGTCAAAGCCTTGAGAATGGTGGCCAGTGTGTTTATCTATTAAGATTTTGTAAAGGTTAGATCTAATGACTTTCTTTGGAAATAAAGTGTTAAGAAAATTTATCACATTTAAGTATACACACAGAGATGTACTTTTTTTGTTTATCTGCTTACATTTTTTTTTAAACGTTTCCCCTAAGTGAAGGGTGGAACCTGTGATGAGCACTGATAAGTACACTGGGAGAACCGAAACCACCAAAACATATATTTTTGAATAACAGACGATTGTTTCACCAACAAAGTTAGAGAGAGTCATCAGAGGATGAAAAATTCTAAATTTATTAACTACTGAACATCACATTTATACTACGTGTGGTGAGCACTGATAAGTACACTTGGAAAACCGAAATCATCACAACACATATTTTTAAAGATCAGACGATCGTTTCACTAACAAAGTTAGCGTCATCAGAGGATGAAAAATTATAAATTTATTAACTACTGAACATCACATTTATACTACGTTAGGTAAAAAAACGAAACCGAGAGGGAAGATCATAGGCAAATTTTCTGAGTTTCGTTATTAATTGCTGGACGTCCTTTTTAAAATCCCGTTACATCTTTACATACCGAGTTCGGAATACTTTTACATCAAATAGCCAGTCCAATAGTGGGCTATTAATCAGTGGCGGGGCTTGGTTTAAAGAATTTTTTGGTTTTTACGGACTTAGTGATATAATACTTTCGTAGGCATCTAGCATCACCGGTTTTCTAACACTCTTGATAAGCTTAAGACTTTCTTTATCTATGTGTTGATTATTGTCCCAAATATGTTTTGGTACGCATGATTCGTCAATACTACCGTATCTCAGCTGTGCCAGAAGTTCTTTAAATCTGGTTTTTGCTTTAGCAGTATGCTTTAAAATTCCTGTGACGTAATATACTGTTTTGTTTGCTTTTAAAAAATATTAAAAAATATTGAAAGGAAAGTTAATTGTTGCCGTTAATTAATTGAGGAGAGAAGTTGCTTTATAAATGTAACATTATATCAGTGCAGTGATCGAAAAATATATTAAAATCATAAACATACAGGACCAAGAAGAAATACGTTCTAAACATCAAAACGTCTGGATATCACACTTCATAGTTATATAAAGTTTGTCTTGAAGTAAAAGGAAAATGGTGCACCTCAACCTAAGCGTCGCTGTGTACCGAAGGAAACTTTATCGGCAAATATACTTGGTGCTTTGTCATTGTATTCCCAAATGGCCAATTCAAGCGTCCTTGACGTTACTTAACTTTGATGATCGCACCAATTTTTCAATGCAGTGTTGCCGTGCCTTGTCAGGAAGTAAAGCCTTTATTTACCTGTGAAATACCTGAGGCAGAGGGGTATGAAGTCATACGTATGTATTATTGTAATGTATGGGACTGAAAGTTGGGCTTTAAAGAAACAGGATATGAAGAGAATAAAAGCGGTTAAAAAGTGGACTTTGAAAAAATTACGAAGGCAAAGTACACCGCTATGAAAACAAATGAAAAGGTAGAAGAGGAGAATACATATTTGAATAAAAAGAAAGAAGCAGACTAAAAGTGAAACTTTTGGTAGACCTGGCCTAATTGATAAGAAATAAAGAGTCATGGTTGCGACAACAAGGCGCCATGCTTTTAAATTGCGATGAGAAACTACTCTGAAACCAGAACTTAACTTTGTAACTTGAATTTCTGTGCCTTCTTGATAGATGGCTATATGTTATATGGAAAGAAAGCAAACATTTTAAACTACTCTACTAAGAAGTAAAACAACGGTCTTTCTAACTAACTACATAAATATGTCACTAAGTAAAGATTGGACAATGTGATCAGCACTGATAAGTACACGTGGGAAACCCAAATCACCACAACATATCTTTTTAAAAACCTGACGATCATTTCACTAACTAAATTCTTTTTCAATCTTTCACCCTCTGATGACGCTAACTTTGTTATTGAAACGATCGTTAGGTCTTTAAAACGATGTGTTGTGTTGATTAGGGTTCTCCTAGTGTACTTAATAAATATGAAATGTAATGCTTTGGCAAATGTTTTAACTGTTGTGAAAATGTAAATGGTCAAAACCATGTAAGTCAGCTAAGCAGATTAAATTCTTTAGAATAGTAGGAGTTATTTGTAAAATGATGTATTGTACAAGTAGCCTCCATCAATATGACTATTAGGTATATGACTATTATGAATATTAAAAAAAACTTGCCAAAAAAATTGATCATTTTATTATATTATTTTGTTTAACAGTGTCAAAACTTTCCTTTTAATGTAACATTATTTATGACATCTAGCTTATTTGGAAAACGTGACTTGCTATGCAGGACGCTATTTTCCACTATTGTGGGTATCATTATTTTAAGTCTGCATCTAGGTATTGATTATCTATGGTTTACATAATATCTGGACAGCTTCAGAAGCGCAATTGGGATACCCATATGCTGACGTTACTTAGTTGGCGTTAAGCAACGTCAGACACGGTCAGTTTCTAATAGGTGACTGGTTTGGCACCTCTTCCCAAACAGCCATAAAAGGACCGCAAAAATCTTTGAAAATAAATAGGTTAAGCTATTATGGAGTGAACACATGCGATTTTTCTAATTTAATTTTTTTATTGATATTGCTGATTAAGTATAACATTGTAATCAATTAGAATATTTACATGAATAAATACTAGAGTATGAAAAGAAACTTTAGAGCAATAAACTAGGTAGGCCAAATAAGCGGGATTCTTCCTTTATATCTTTATTTATTTGAATACTAATGAAAAAAATTACAAAGAAAATCTTCTGGTTAAAAAACACATATAAGTACACCTGGAGAAAATTAATTCTAGAATTTTTCATCCTCTAATGACGCTGACTTGGTTGGTGAAACGATTGTCAGGTTTTTTGAAAAATGTGTTATGGTGATTTGGGTTCTCCAAGTTTACTTATCAGTGCTCATCACAAGTTCCAATCTTCACTGAGTTGAAAATACATACAAGAGAAGATTTATGTTTATTTAACATTCAGTTATTGTTTTACATTTTCAAATCTACTGAGACAGTTTGTTGTTTGTTGTTATTTTTATTTGGCTTCGAAACGTTAGATCCATTAGCCACAGATACTGAAACAGTATATAATACAATATGCTTATATCTAAATTTATTAACACAGGAGCTAGGTTTACAAAAGCCAGACATTTTCACAAAATTTATATTTTGTAATTATAGACAGTTAACTTTAGACTGTTATGTACCTAAATGTTGAAGACAAATATAAAAAAAAATCTCTCTGAGTAAAGATGGGAACCTGTGATGAGCACCTACAAGTACAATTTGGGAACCCACTTTACGACCATACATTATTTAGATATGACGATCGTTTCGCTAATAAAGTAAGTGTCATCAGATAAATGAATAAACTGTTTATTCATCCCTCTGATGACGCTCACTTTGTTAGTGTAACGATCCTTAGATCTGAAAAATATATTGCACTTATAATAATTCTCTCTGTAAATGATGTGAGCGATAGCAATAAGGGGATTGCCGTTTAACTCATAATTACCTCTATTAACGTTTCTAATTTTTTTTTTTCATTTCTTTTTTTAAGGATGATGCAAAAATGTTTAACTAAGCAAATGTATGACACATATTTTACAGGACCTAAAAGGTATCAGAAACCTTTCTTTATAAATTATATCAAATATTTTCGACACTATATGCCTTTTATCTGCTTAATTGATGCTGGTGAAATTTTAAATGTGTATGAATTTTTTTTAAACATGTTTATGAAAATTCCCTACCATATCGCATTTTTACTTCCAGAATGTTATATTTACCAACTAGCTAAGTTGGTATTCTTAGGAATGCATTGTTAGTGTAGTTGAAAAGATGCTCCGGGTACCCATATTTATGAGGTAAATACTACCTGCTTCCTTTGTTTGCTTCAGTAACTTTACAGCTGTAATCTGTTGTCACATATAGCAATTTCTAAATATTAGGTAAAATAAGTCATAAAAATCATTGACCTGTATTTATTAGTAATCATAGTTGCTCAGAGCTTTTTTACAAGGGATGTTTGTTATAAAAATGGTAGGATTTCGAACAATGTATTTAAACTTCAATTTGTAGGCATATTCTAAACGGGGCGTATATATGGAATGTCTCCCAAATAGGGTGTGATTATAATTACCGGTTCATAATTTATAAAAACCAAACTTTGCCGTTAAGGCAAACCCCAATTTTTTTTAGAACTATTTATTTTATTTGTTTCTACAACATGGTAAACACTTTAAAACAAAAATTAATAGCTTACACACTTCCAGTGAAGTAATGATTGTAATATTTTATAGGCTATAATTACCATATATTTTATGTTACTTGGGGCCTATAGACCGCATTTCGATCGTCACTTATTACAGTTTTTGTCTGTTTTGTTTTTGTAAGCTGACAAAATCATGCCAAAATATTGTGCAAATCTTAAGGCTTATTTATATAGACATAAAATACTCGTATAATTACTTATGAATAAATAAGAATAATGATAACGTATTAGATGCATCGGTCCAGTGATAAAGAAAAAATAACTACCCGATTTTGATAAAATCTGGATACACCTTTCTTTCTAAATGGTTACGTAGCTCTAACGAACCAGTTTTTCAACGAAAAATTCAATTTTTTGAGGAAATTCTTTGTATCTTCGAAAATAGTTAAGGTACTTTAAAGTATTTTGGTGTATACGTTTATGATTTATAGAGACTATACTAATGCATCAAATTTCAAGTTGCTAACGTTATAAAACATTGCGTTATAGTCATGATTTTTTTGTTTGCTACTTCAGGAGGCCACCTACAGTGTTGAGAGATTTCGCTTGATTAACGAAATTAATTAAATTACACAGACCAAAGAACAGTTAATTTAAGTTGAACGACACTAAGTGAGTAGCGAACGTGTCGCCACCTAGTTCGGAACCAAGTACTTGTTGTCACGCCCGCTCCAAATAATACAGAGTATTAAAAATAGAGACGGTATACAACTAACTAACAATTTAAAAAATTGTTAGCCCTGGCCCATTTCTACCCCAATATAGGGACAAAGTATGTAAGACTAGATGCATTCTCGCAACAATTAGAACCGTAGACCGGTTTCGCTCTCATTAGAGCTCTTCAGTACGGCATACTAATTGCAGCAAAAATGCACCAAAAATAACACGGCTATCGTATAGCCAGTCTCAAAACACTAAGTGAGTAGCGAACGTGTCGCCACCTAGTTCGGAACCAAGTACTTGTTGTCACGCCCGCTCCAAATAATACAGAGTATTAAATGGGCCAGGGCTAACAATTTTTTAAATTGTTAGTTAGTTGTATACCGTCTCTATTTTTAATACTCTGTATTATTTGGAGCGGGCGTGACAACAAGTACTTGGTTCCGAACTAGGTGGCGACACGTTCGCTACTCACTTAGTGTTTTGAGACTGGCTATACGATAGCCGTGTTATTTTTGGTGCATTTTTGCTGCAATTAGTATGCCGTACTGAAGAGCTCTAATGAGAGCGAAACCGGTCTACGGTTCTAATTGTTGCGAGAATGCATCTAGTCTTACATACTTTGTCCCTATATTGGGGTAGAAATGGGCCAGGGCTAACAATTTTTTAAATTGTTAGTTAGTTGTATACCGTCTCTATTTTTAATACTCTGTATTATTTGGAGCGGGCGTGACAACAAGTACTTGGTTCCGAACTAGGTGGCGACACGTTCGCTACTCACTTAGTGTTTTGAGACTGGCTATACGATAGCCGTGTTATTTTTGGTGCATTTTTGCTGCAATTAGTATGCCGTACTGAAGAGCTCTAATGAGAGCGAAACCGGTCTACGGTTCTAATTGTTGCGAGAATGCATCTAGTCTTACATACTTTGTCCCTATATTGGGGTAGAAATGGGCCAGGGCTAACAATTTTTTAAATTGTTAGTTAGTTGTATACCGTCTCTATTTTTAATACTCTGTATTATTTGGAGCGGGCGTGACAACAAGTACTTGGTTCCGAACTAGGTGGCGACACGTTCGCTACTCACTTAGTGTTTTGAGACTGGCTATACGATAGCCGTGTTATTTTTGGTGCATTTTTGCTGCAATTAGTATGCCGTACTGAAGAGCTCTAATGAGAGCGAAACCGGTCTACGGTTCTAATTGTTGCGAGAATGCATCTAGTCTTACATACTTTGTCCCTATATTGGGGTAGAAATGGGCCAGGGCTAACAATTTTTTAAATTGTTAGTTAGTTGTATACCGTCTTTATTTTTAATACTCTGTATTATTTGGAGCGGGCGTGACAACAAGTACTTGGTTCCGAACTAGGTGGCGACACGTTCGCTACTCACTTAGTGTTTTGAGACTGGCTATACGATAGCCGTGTTATTTTTGGTGCATTTTTGCTGCAATTAGTATGCCGTACTGAAGAGCTCTAATGAGAGCGAAACCGGTCTACGGTTCTAATTGTTGCGAGAATGCATCTAGTCTTACATACTTTGTCCCTATATTGGGGTAGAAATGGGCCAGGGCTAACAATTTTTTAAATTGTTAGTTAGTTGTATACCGTCTCTATTTTTAATACTCTGTATTATTTGGAGCGGGCGTGACAACAAGTACTTGGTTCCGAACTAGGTGGCGACACGTTCGCTACTCACTTAGTGTTTTGAGACTGGCTATACGATAGCCGTGTTATTTTTGGTGCATTTTTGCTGCAATTAGTATGCCGTACTGAAGAGCTCTAATGAGAGCGAAACCGGTCTACGGTTCTAATTGTTGCGAGAATGCATCTAGTCTTACGTTGAACGACCAAAAAATCTTTTAAATTTTTATTGAATTTTCTGAACCAAAATCCATTATTTTGAGCTAAGAGGTCAAAGAATAGATACCAAAGTATCTAAAAAATGTTTTTTACCACAGAAAAAAAGCACAAAAATCATTTATTGAATTATATTTTCATACATAATATAATGAATAGGCTATGTCTGTGGTTATGTTGCTTCTCGCATGGGAAAATTATACTATTTCACAATGTCGGAACTAATGTCAAATCGAAGGATTTAACCGTTTAACAATAACATGGCGACGTCGTTGTAAATTCAGATGCAGAAACTTCTTTTCTGGCTTGACAAATGTTGGTTTTCTTCCTCGTTACCGGTTTCGTTGCTTGACAGCATCATTACACAGATGAAAATTCAATTTACTTATATGTATTTCCGACAACTATAAATAAAAACTCGTTGCTATGTTATGGCGTTTTGATAAAAAAGCAAATACACTAAATGACAGATGCCGTCTTTAAAATATCTATGTGGTGTATGTCAATATTTGTGTCAATAACATGAAAGTAGCTGAACAGTACATGATTAGAGACAAAAAACATAAGAAATATGTTTCGATCACTCATTTTGGAAATATTTTTAAATTTCTAAACGCCCGTATAAATAAAAAGGTAGCTTTCAAATCTTACAACACCACACGTGCCCTCCTATATAACGTGAAAGAAAAATTATGTTTCCTAACATATTGGCATATACATCACATAGACACATTTGAAAAAATCTGAAATTTATAAATTAGTTTGTACACATTGTAATGCAATCTACATCAGCGAAACTTCCAGAAGCTTCAATACAAGATACACAGAACATATGTCTGCACTTAGAAATAACTACGCTGGCAAATCTACATTTGAAAAACATATTATCGAGATTTAAGTATGTAAAAGAACAGTATATTCCAAAAAATTGACAAAAATGATATCTGCGGAAGTTCCACCGCAGAAGCACAAGAACTGTAAGATATATTTAGTACTTCATTTGCCTGAGCTAAAAGATGCTGCACGAAATTTAGCGGACGTAAAAAAGATAAAATGTTTTTTATCAAAAATATTTTGGATATAATTGTAATATAATTATACACCAATTCTGAAATTAAAAGTAGGAAGATTCGTTACAAAGCTAAGCAACATTATACTGGTGCAACAAATAATGTTGAAATGTGTGCATTATCCGGATTTCTATATCGAAGAAATGTAATGAAAAGGCTCATATTACACTAACTGATATATAGTCAACCCAATTTGGACCGCTTATTTTTATAAAAACTATATCCAAAAATGGATTTGAGTTTTTGATCAACGGTTTGAGATTTAACGATATAAGCACCAGAGAAGAGCGAAATAAAAGAACACACATTGGCGGCTATCAGACAAATTTGAGATATTTTTAAGGAATGTTGCAGACAAAATTATACACCTTGAGAATATGTAACCGTACATACAACCTTGCTGCGTTGCTGAGGCAGATGACTCTTTAATATATTTTCACATCCCCCCTCTATGAGAATTAAGTTTATGAATTCTATGGAGCATATTACTTTTATGGTCACAGGCAGGTTGCAGAGTGTGTTGGTAACAGCGAATGCCCTACAATCCATCTAGTCTAGTAGTCTAGTCGAATAGTAATGTCGCCTGACAGTAACTTGGTAGTATAGAAAATCGCAGTGAAAGAAAATAGCACCATTAACGCCTGCACTGAAAATGTCATTCCAGTGAAGAAAGCTGAGAGAGGAAAACACGATCCAGACATTAAGCCAGAAGCAACTAGAAAATAACTTATGGGATAAATACAAGACGAAGCTTCTATGGGCCATGGAAGTGTGAAGCTAACACATAAAAAGGGCAATGAACACATTTGTTATATAGAGCTGTCGGCGAGAAGAATAGGGCCTGCAGAGATTTTTGTTTAAGCAGAAACACTAGGTGAAGGGCAATTGGGCGGAAGAACCAGGTGCAACGTAACAGTGTCGCTAAAAAAGAGCTCCTATAAGCTAATTAGACTGGTTTCAAAGAAGGAGAACGCGTATGGTTTTAAAATACAGTACGACGGAGGGAACGGATACCGAAACTACATAAATTATAGGAAGGTCCGTACAAGTTAGTCAAACAGATCAATGCCGTTGTCTATCGCATTCAGAGTAGCCCAAAGTGCCAGATGAATGTGGTCCTTATACACAGGTCTACGTGATTCAAGAAATGCTAGAATTCGACCGGGATGATCGAATGTAAGAAGGGGGCACTGTCACATCCCTCTCTATGAGATCTTAGTTTATGAACACTATGGGGCATATTACTTTTATGGCCACAGACAGCCTGCAGAGTGTGTTGCTAATAGTGAATACTCTAGAATTATATTTCGAGAAGGCACTATAAGTCACAGATATGGAACCATGTAGGAAGGTC